>VXBX01007110.1:0-20637 GCA_013400415.1 Scytalopus superciliaris
CCCAAACCATTCCATGATTCCTACAATGTCCTCCTGCCTCCTCCTTTCTAGTGAAGGAATTAAGGAGGTGTCCAAGATCCAGGACTTGACCTTGAGGAAAACTGTCCCAGTCTCTGGTCCCTCAGCAAACTGTGCCCTTCCAGGAATGAAAAACCACAAAGCACCACCCAGGGCAGGTTAGGCAAGGGCTGCCCTGCACATTGGGATGCAGAGAGGGCAGCAGGGGGGCACAGGGGCATCTCAGCCCCCCTGTGTGAGCAGTGCCATGGCAGAGAGGGCAGCAGGGGGGCACAGGAGCATCTCAGCCCCCCTGTGTGAGCAGTGCCATGGCAGAGAGGGCAGCAGGGGGGCACAGGGGCATCTCAGCCCCCCCGTGTGAGCAGTGCCATGGCAGAGAGGGCAGCAGGGGGGCACAGGGGCATCTCAGCCCCCCCGTGTGATCAGTGCCATGGCAGAGAGGGCAGCAGGGGGGGCACAGGGGCATCTCAGCCCCCCTGTGTGAGCAGTGCCATGGCAGGGAGGGCACAGAGAGCCAGGTGAGCTGGGGCAGGACCTGCAGCATCTTGGTTGGCACAGCATTGGAAAAGACAGAACTTCTCTAATCTGTAATGGTTTTAATCAATCACAGATGGTGTGAAATGCCCTGATGACTTTTAGCCAGCATTTAGCCCAAATTTTACCCTAAGCTGCTTTTTGCTTGGGAAAAGGACTAAAACTGCAAGTTTTGTTAAGCTGACCTTGATCTGCTTCACTGACCAAAGGCCAGGAGAGGGACTGGTGGGGTTGGACATCTGGAATGCAGAACTCAGGGAACACAAGGACATCTTGCGAAAACCAACAGATAAAGAAGACTGACAAAGACTCAATATATTTGATGCAAAGTCCCTTTCAAGGGAAAAAGACCCTAAAAAGCCTAAAATTCTGGACTCCTTAGCATAGAAAGTGAGAAATGCATAACCAAGAGAAACCAGAATATCAATTAATGAAAGATAACCGTGTGATTTCGAACCAGTGAGTATTAATTTGTTTAAAGGGCATAAATAGGTGAAAAAAGTGTGTGGGTGTCTGTGTGGGGGCAGGATTTTTGCTGGCCCCTCCACACCCAGTCTGTGACCGAAGGAATGCTTTGCTTTCTGGCACTAAAATGAGTGGTAGAAGGTTTTGTTACCCCCAAGGATTTCAGGGCTATTTGGGAACAGAACCACGACGGGCAAAGCGCTGACACCACCACAAAGAATGCCAAGGGGGAGTGACAAAAGGCCGCAGAAAGGCTTTGTTGGGACTTCAGTGCCCATCCAGCTTTTTAACAACTGCTTCTTGGCACATTAAAAGCAACCAAGGGCTGGAAAAGCATCTGCTGCCTGCAAAAATGCTGCTCCCTTCGGCTCCTGGGGGCCCTCTGAGACATCACAACCTGAGGGTCTGCTTGAGGTCAACACCCAACAACTGGGCTCTGAGCTCGGGAAAAATCTCTAAACCCAGGATTTAATTTTGCAGGTGCTAAATTAGCTGAATGGAGCTTTAATTGCAGGAGCAATTTGGATATGGAGTAAAGAGAGGCCTGGAGGTTGTGAAGGCAGCCAGAGCCAGGCAGGGGGAATGCAAACAGCCCTGTGGAGGTTTAGTTGGGGGCACTGCCTCTTAATTAGCTCTGTAATGACCTTGTGTGAATCAGAACATGGTGTGACTCTCAGGCACATGGTGTGACTCTTGGGGATGGGCCTGTGCAGGGCTGGGGGTTGGACTTCATGATCCTTGTAGGTCCCTTCCAGCTCAGCATATTCTGGGATTCTGGGGTGTTTCTCCTGTGTCCTCACATGCAGGGATGGGACAGAGCACACATTCCACATGGTCTTGCTGCAGGTTCCATGCCTGGCCACCTATAAATCAAATTATTCCCACCCTTTGCTTCCCATCTGCTCCTCAGTGTGTGTGTGGGGGGGCAGGGGCAGCAGGTCCGTGTCCCATGCTGGGGCACTTTGGGAGGGAGGAGGAGGAGGGAAGTCAGCAGTGCTCAGATCATCAGACACACAGCCAAGAGCCAGGGTGCAAGTGGGGAGACGATTAGAACCTTTTCCACTGAATTTTAATGGCCTTTAATCAGCCACTCCACGTTGATTACCGCAAATGTGAGTGTGCAGGGTGGTGATTGATACGGGTTTGATGGCACCTCCTCGAGTTCCTGTGCAGCCCCCACGCTCAGCTGAGGGCAGGGCAGTCACACCTGCCCAGGTGGGCAGAGGAGAAACCCCCTCAGGGCTTGGGGCTCCCTCTGCCCTCCCTCTGCCCCTTCCCCAAGGCTGGCACTGCTCCTTCCCCTCGTCCTGCCATGGGCCATGGGCAGCAAGAACATTCCCCCCTGGGAGGGTGGGCAGNATTCTGGGATATGACCACCTCTACTCTATGGGAACCCAGAGAGATCTGTAGGAGGTTTGTAGAGAGAACAATTCACAACAGCAACTGGAAAAAGGCACTACAAATGTAACAACAAGAGTATTGGATCCCCTCCCTGCCATGGGTGGCATTTTGCAGACCTGTCCCGACCTGAATCAGCAGCTCCTCGAGGGTTCCATCATTATTTGGTTCTATGAGTGTAAGAAATTCCACTTTTGCTCTGAAACAGCCCTTGGAATTTGAGGAATGTCAGTAGGAAAAAGAGATACAGCCTGGGCAAGGGCAGTTGGAATATTCACACGAGTGTTTCTGAGCTGAGAGCTCAGCAGAGTTTTCAGGCCTGTTGTACTGAAAATGTGGCATCAGAAAAAGGCAAGATTGGGGCTGAGATGTAACAAGTACTGGGGAGAGGATGTATTTTAACCCAAATCATGGAATCATGGAATGGTNCTATGGTCTTCAAGGTCCCTTTCAACCCAACCCATTCCCTGGTTCTGTGAATAATGAACACTCTCAGAGAGGGAGGGGTGTTCTGAAAAGCAAGATGCAGGTGGCCAGAGCAGTGATTATTCTTCAGGACATGGACCATGGCTCAGGTTGGATCTCAGGCAAAGGCTCTTCTTTGCCCAGAGGGTGGTGGGCACTGCCCAGGCTGCCCAGGGCAGTGGGCACAGCCCCAAGGCTGCCAGAGCTCCAGGAGCCTTTGGCTGATGCTCTGGGGCACAGGGGGTGACTCTTGGGGCTGGGGCTGGGCAGGGCTCAGGGTTGNAGCTGAGAGCTCAGCAGAGTTTTCAGGCCTGTTGTACTGAAAATGTGGCATCAGAAAAAGGCAAGATTGGGGCTGAGATGTAACAAACACTGGGGAGAGGATGTATTTTAACCTAAATCATGGAATCCTGGAATGGTTTGGGTTGGAAGGGACCTGAAGATCATCCAGTGCCGCCCCCTGCCCTGGGCAGGGACACCTCCCATAGCCCAGGTGGCTCCAAGCCCTGTCCAACCTGCCCTTGGGCACTCCCAGGGCTGGGGCAGCCACAGCTTCTCTGCCCAACCTGTGCCAGGGCCTGCCCACCCTCCCAGCCAGGAATTCCTTCCCAATATCCCACCTAACCCTGCCCTCTGGCAGTGGGAAGCCACAGCACTGGGATACTACTAGGTCAGTAAGTTTACAAATAAGGTTTGCCACCACTCCTAGAGACACCTGCCCTCAATCCATGAGCATTTCTCCTGCCCTGGTAGCCAAGCAGGCTGTGCAGCAGCTAAAAAGCTTTGCCCAGTGGTTAGACAGGACCAGTTGCTGTGAGTTTAAAATACAGAACCCCCCCCATCAAATAGCTTAAAGTCATTTTCATCTGGCCAAACCCTAAACGGATCCATTTTCTGTTACAAATCATGTAACCCAAAACCCATTTGATTTGTTTGCTGAAAAACACGCTCCAGGTAAATAATAACAATGTGTTAGTTTTGAATCAAATACATTTTAAAACATGCTGGTGAAAAATGAACTGAAAGCAGTGCAGGACTCCTGGGATTAATGGCTATTTCAAAGTCTTTGATGAAAGTTCCACTTGGAGGGGAAAAAAAAAACCAAAGGGCAATTTTTCAATAGAACTGAATTCATGAGAACATGTGGATTATCTCCAATCATGAGTGTACCAATTCCCTGAGGTATTACACAGGTATCCCAAAGGAGAGCACCACAAACAGACAGGACTGAGCTCTCCCCTCAGTTGGTGACACCTCCCTTTGGAAGGATTTATGCTGCCATTTCTCTGCCTGGGCTGTTGGGTCTGGCATGAACAAAGAAATCTAAATTTTCTCAGCAAGTGGAGAGTGTGACCCAAAGTTTTCATTGAGAATAGCCAGCCCTCCTCCATCCCCTCCCAGCCCCAAAGGCTCCTGTGGGCTCATATTGGGCACCAGCTCAGCCCTGTCCCACCTGAGTTTGCTTGATCCTCATCCACCTTAGTCTGAGGCACGTGAAGCACTAAATTTATCCTTTATTCACCAAATCAATGCTCAGGTTGGACTGGACTGAGCCCTGTCCTTCACATGAGGAACCACCCCTGGAGGTGAGTAAGGAAAGACTGGATGAGGCACTTGGTGCAATGGGCTGGTTGGACTTGATGATCTCTGAGGTCTTTTCCAACCTCATTGATTTGGTGAAATGAAGTTGAGGAAACCTGCAGAAGAGGCAGAAGGTGGCAAAGCCTCAGCTGGCTCCAAACACAGCAGGACAGGGCTGAGGTGCCTCTGCACCTCCCTGGACACACCATTATCTTGGTGGTTTGTTCTTGTCCTCTTCAACAGTTTACAAAGTTAACAAAGCAACAACAACGCTGGGGAAAAGGTGGCATTTTGCACACCTGTCCCGACCTGAATCAGCAGCTCCTCGAGGGTTCCATCATTATTTGGTTCTATGAGTGTAAGAAATTCCACTTTTGCTCTGAAACAGCCCTTGGAATTTGAGGAATGTCAGTAGGAAAAAGAGATACAGCCTGGGCAAGGGCAGTTGGAATATTCACACGAGTGTTTCTGAGCTGAGAGCTCAGCAGAGTTTTCAGGCCTGTTGTACTGAAAATGTGGCATCAGAAAAAGGCAAGATTGGGGCTGAGATGTAACAAGTACTGGGGAGAGGATGTATTTTAACCCAAATCATGGAATCATGGAATGGTTTGGGTTGGAAGGGACTGTAAAGAACATCCCATCCCACCCCCTGCCCTGGGCAGGGACACCTCCCACCTGCCCAGGTTGCTCCAAGCCCCATCCAACCTGGCCTGGGACACTCCCAGGGCTGGGGCAGCCACAGCTTCTCTGCCCAACCTGTGCCAGGGCCTGCCCACCCTCCCAGTCAGCAATTCCTTCCCAATATCCCATCCATCCCTGCCCTCTGGCAGTTTAAAGTCTAATTTTGTGAAAACATCTTCCTGCATACCAACTAGCCATGAAATAAATATTATTATTAGCTTCATTGTCTCTTCCT
Source organism: Scytalopus superciliaris (assembly GCA_013400415.1). NCBI lineage: Eukaryota > Metazoa > Chordata > Aves > Passeriformes > Rhinocryptidae > Scytalopus > Scytalopus superciliaris. The sequence continues at coordinate 5,378 of VXBX01007110.1, forward strand.
CCATGGACACACACATTGGAAGCTGAGGGGTTTTCCTTCACAAGGGCTCACAGGTCCTGCAAACCTGGCACCTCCAAGGAGCCTGCCTGCCTTGCTGCCAGCTCTGCTCAGAGTCAGCTCCTCTGAAATGCATCTCTTCCTTTGATTTGTCTTTTCATTGCTCTGTCTTTTCCAAAAGTTGGAGGGAATTGGAGCTTCCCGGGAAGGAGCTGCTGGATCGACAGCGACGCCTTCTACTCCTAATCCCCCAAGCAAAAGGCCCTCGGGGGAAAACATCCAAACTAACACACTCAGCCAGAGGAGGAGGAGATTAAAAACATGCAAATCGTTGTTATGTGATTGTTTTCCCTCCACCTCCCCTCTGGGGATGGCAAGAGCCTCCCACTCTCTGCTTCAGAGATGGGGCCACTCCACGGACTCCGGCGTGGAGCTCGCCGGGCTCTCTCCTGAGCTTCGGGTGGCTGCTCAGCGGGGCAATGTTGGACACTGGGGGGCATCCCTGGGGCAACTGCAGCCTTAGCCTGGCTCATTTTCACAGAATCCCACGATGTGCTGAGTTAGAAGGGACCCCCAAGGGTCAGCCCTCAGCCCTGCCCAGCCCCAAGAGTCCCCCCCTGTGCCCCAGAGCATCAGCCAAAGGCTCCTGGAGCTCTGGCAGCCTTGGGGCTGTGCCCACTGCCCTGGGCAGCCTGGGCAGTGCCCACCACCCTCTGGGCAAAGAAGAGCCTTTGCCTGAGATCCAACCTGAGCCTGCCCTGCCCCAACTCCAGGCCATTCCCTGGCTCTGTCCCTGCTCCCCACAGAGCAGAGATCAGGGCCTGCCCCTCCCCAGGAAGGTGTATCAGGTTGATACCTGAACCAGATGCCTTGAATTGCACTCTGGAAGTGACTCTTCCTCTCTTTTTCACTCCAAAGGACACCCTGAGCTGTGTCCCAGGTCAGCTGGGATGAACCTCACACCACCCACCCCACTCCATGGCCAGGCCACCCAGCTCATCACCCCACCTGGGAAAATCTCACATTTGAAATCTGGATATCAGGAAAACAACACAGCAGAGCAAAAGTGCAGGAGCAGCTGTGGCAGGACAGGTTTGACTCCTGGAATCAGAAGCACAGGGAGGATGTTGGAGCTGAGGATGCACTGGGTGAATGTGGGAACTCCAGCTGGCCAGAGCCCAGTATCAGCTGTCAAGGGAAAGGTGTCTGCCTTGGCTCCCAGCCCAAATCCCAGCACTGCCAAAGTTTCCAACCATCCCTTAAATTTGGTAGTGTCCAGCTTGGGAAACCCAAGAAAGGGCAGGTCTTTAAGAAGTATGGAGTTTTTTTGCTGTGGAAATCACTTGAGGATATCTCCAAGTCAGCACCCAAAAAGCAGGAACCCACATTGTTGCCAGCACTGAGGGGTGGAGGGGTTGGTTTGGTGGAAGAGGAGGTGGATGGGTGGGGATGTGCAGTGGCACAGCTCCCTTGCCCATCCTTGACCCCATCCATGAAGTTTCCACTCAAACTTTCATCTGCAGCATTTCTTGATTTAAACCCCAAAGAAGTCACCAAGAGGGAGGGCATTTACATGGGCACTAATCATGGAATCATGGAAGGGTTTGGGTTGGAAGGGACTTTAAGAATCATCTCATTCCACCCCCTGCCATGGGCAGGGACACCTCCCACCAGCCCAGGGTGCTCCAACCTGGCCTTGGGCACTCCCAGGGATGGGGCAGCCACAGCTTCTCTGCCCATCCTGTGCCAGGGCCTGCCCACCCTCCCAGGCAGCGATTCCTCCCCAAGATCTGATCTCTTCTCCTCTGCAAAAGCCGATTTGAGGAGGTTCTTTGAAACAGCAGCACCTGAAATGCTGAAATCGAGAGCTGTTTGCAGCAGAGCAGCTCAGTAACAGCAAAAACATCCTGGGGCAGGGTGTGAAATGTTTCCTCCTGTGGTTCAGCAATATCCTGAACCTGCCCAGAGGGGCTGCACCAGCCGAGGAGGAGGAGGAGGAGGGTGAGGGGGCAGGTTTTGGGGGGCACCTGGACCTGTAACCACATGAAATTGCACACAGAGACACAAACCACTGCAACGAGGCTGATTTGCCATCACCAAAATAACCCCTCTGCAGGGACAAGGGGAGGAAACTCCTGCCCAGGGAGAAACCACATCAGCTTCACTGAGTGAACTTCCTCAAGAAAACTGCCCCTCTAAGCAGAACCCCCTTTGCAGGGGGACAAAGTCCCAGCCCGTCCCCTCCCACTCCAGCCCCCGCCACGGCTCGACCCTCCCTGCCCGGGGCCGCCGAGCTTCTCACACATTTGCTGCTTCATTTCACTCTATTAAAGCACTAATTGATTGACCAGCTCGGGAGAGCCCCGAGCTCTCCCCGGGGGACGCGTTTTATTCGCAATGACAACTGCACGCGGGATTATGGATGGGCACGGCAAAGCACCGGGGCAGCGGTGCCCAGGCTGGGGGGTGAAACCTGCCTGTGCCACCCCAGCCCTGACCCTCTGCTCTCCCGTGTCCCATCCCAGCCACTTCCCTTTGCTCTCTCCTGTTCCCAGATGGATCCACCATGTCCCATCCCAGACATTTCCCTCTACTCTCCTCTGTTCCCACGTGGCTCTCCCATGTTCCATCCCAGCCATGTCCCTCTGCAATCCCATATTCCCAGCTGGATTCACTGTGTCCCATCCCAGCCATTTCCCTCTGCTCTCCTCTGTTCCCAGTTGGATTTACTGTGTCCCATCCCAGCCACTTCCCTTTGCTCTCTCCTGTTCCCAGATGGATCCACCATGTCCCATCCCAGACATTTCCCTCTGCTCTCCCACGTTTCCAGCTGGATCCACTGTGTCCCATCCCAGCCATTTCCCTCTGCTCTCCTCTGTTCCCAGTTGGATTCACTGTGTCCCATCCCAGCCATTTCCCTCTGCTCTCCCATATTCCCAGCTGGCTCTCCCATATCCCGTCCCAGCCACTTCCCACCTCTCCTCCATGTTCAGGAGCTCTGATCCCCCCTCACCTCCCAGAGACCCCTCTCCAGCCCGTGCCAGATGTGACACCACATCTGGATGTGGTTCTTGCTCTATTTGCTCTTCATCCAGGGAGCAGAACACCCTTTGGTGGCCCTGCTGAGTGTGAGCCCCCAGGGGTCCCTGCCCAAGCAGGCAGCTTTGGCCATACCCCCTCATCCACCAGAGATCCCAAGATACCCCTCCCACCACCTGCAGAAATGACTTTTCCCAATCCCAGAAACACAGGAGCAGCTGCTGAGCTGTTCCCTTTTCCAGGCCCCACCTCCCCAGCCCTCTGCTGCCTCCCCCAGAGCTGCAGGGACCCCTCTGGGGGGGAGAAACGTGAACTCTGAGCAGCATCTCCCCAGTTCCCAAGCACTGCATTGGCATCTTGCAAAGCAGCTTTATTTATCCCCCCAGGAGCTGATATGCCAGGGGGGGGTGATGACCCAAGTGGGTGATGCAGCCCCATCCCTTCATGCCAGGCAAAGGTCCCACATCCCCCTGCCCAGGCTGGAATGCTGTTCCCTGCAGCTTCCACGTGCACACAGGAAAGGGACAGGGGAGGGGGAAATAATCAGGCAGGGCTTGGCCTCTCAGATGATCATCCTCCAAAGTATTGACTTTTCAAAATAATCTCATCAGTGCTGCTGGGCACAGAATTTATTCTGCTCCACATACAGTTTCAACCTTGTTGTTTAACTATTCAAACCTGTCCTGACTTCCAAAAGCATTTTAGCCAAGACACAGAGGTTTCTTTTAATTAAAAGCCTATCATGCAAGGTTGTTATTACTTCTGGTCCTGTTCCTTACCCCCAGGGAGTGGAGATGCTCTGCATTACATCCTGCAGAAACTACTGAAGGTCTGAAGGTCTTTGAACTTAGAAACGATCTGGGCAAAAGCTGTAAATGAATATAAAATCCCAGTTTCTCCCCTGCATTTTCATCCCTCTCTCTGGCTCTGGCAGGGCACTGTGGAGAGATTTGGAATGTGTTTGCCAAAAAAAAAAAAGGAGCTGATATTTACCAATCCTGGTGTTTGTCTTTCCTGTGACGCTCTTGGTCTAAATCTCTTCCCAGCCCTGCAGTGGAAATGCCTCAAACTCCCTGGGACAAAACACGGCCCTCAGGGTGTAACTGGAACAAGGGTCACATTCCCTTGGGAAAAAAACAGTTTCTCAGGGCTGAAAACTGGTCAAATGGTACCTCCCTGGCCATGAAACAGCTCGCCCAGGACTGCAAAAACACTGCCAGAAGAAAAGCAGCTCCAGCACAGGGAGGGGGAGCAGCAGCAGGAGCAGCTCGGGGAAGGTGGGCAGAGGTGGCCACTCTAAAAAAACACAGAGGGAACGGCCTCAAGCTGTGCCAGGGGCGGTTTAGGTTGGATATTGGGAAGATTTCCTCACTGCAAGGCTGGTCAGGCACTGGAAGGGGCTCTCCAGGGCACTGGTGTGGAGCCCCCAAGCCTGGGAGGGTTCAAAAAACCCGTGGATGTGGCACTTGGGGACACGGGTCAGTGGTGGCCTTGGCAGGGCTGCATTAATGGCTGGGCTTGATGATCTTGGAGGGCTTTTCCAACCTTAATGACTCTGATTCCATGAAAAAGATGGCAAAGAGACCAAGAGAGACCACAGGAGGTCCCACACCCCCGTGCAGGGACAGGTTCTCCTCTTCCCCAGCTTCAACAGGTGCTCCCAAAACCTCAGCTATGCCTTTTTTCCCCTTTACATTCCCTTTGGGATGAAAGCAGAGCCTGAGGGAGCTGCCAAAGGGGGGGTTCAATCAAACCCTCAGGCTTGCCCTGGTGGCTCTGCCCCAAAGCAGGGAGAACCCTGGCTGCTTCCAGCTCCTCCTGACTCCAACCCTGGCTAAGGGCGAGCTTTGTAGGCAAGGAGAAGTATTTAAGATAGTTTAAGGGTGTCTTAAACATCCAAGGCAGCTGAAGATTCCTGTGCCTGGGCACTTGCTGCTTCCAGGTGCACACAGCTGGCACAAGGGTGGGAAAACCCTTTGGAAACAGAGTGGGAAAAACACGAGGATGTTCATCAAACAGGGCTCAGCCTGAGCTGCATCTCACAGGGCAAGTGGTGGACTTTTGGGATGGGGGGGAGGTTGTGATTCCCCACCTCTCCCAACATCACACTGGGCTGTTTGCAGGGATGGGTTTTCCCTCCTCCCAAGCACCTCCTGACCCTGTGGAGGGACCATTCCAGCTGGAGGAGGATTGATCACCCCTTCCCGAGAAACCAAGAGCAGGATGCCTTAAACACACACTGATGGGACTCAATTTGGGGGAAATCAAGGAGGGAAAACACATCTGAGGGACCCTCCATGTCTTCACTACCTGTCAGAGCTCAGGTCCTGGCTGAGTCCACCCTCTCCCAGGCTGTCCATGGCTCTTCAGGCAACACATGGTAGTAGGAATGCAGCCTCTCTTATTTTCCTTTTATTCCACACATGTTCCCTCTCTCTTCTTCCTGTTCTTCCACTGCTCCTGCCCCTTCCCACCTCCTGCAGCCCCCCTGGTGGTGTGAGATCCATCCCCTCTGCACCTCCTGCATCCTGGAACCCCCTTCCTGTGTCCCACCAGCTCCCTCTCAGCTGCTTCTGCAGGGGCATCTCCAGGGCCTGTTCCTTTGAATTCCTCTCTCCTTCTGCTGCTGTTTATTATTTAATCTCTCATTGCATTCTTTGGAGGGTTTTTGAGACATGTTTGGAGCAGAGCTGGCACAGAAGTGCCCCAGGATAAAAGCTGGATCCTCAGCAAAAAACACCCAGAGAGCCAAAATCGTGACAGTCGGAGCGAAGTTGTTTGGAATGAAGAGGGAAAGGCACTTTCTGGATGCCAACATGGATTGGGAGTGATGCAAGAGCCTCTTCGAGGTGCCTGATGCTGCCTGCAGCCTTGGGGTGAAGTTTTCTGGTGGCACTGCCCACCCAGGTGATGCCCTGGCAGGGCTGTCCCTTCTTGTGCCACCCAACGCGTGGCACAGCCGGGCACTCTCCCCTCCTGAACCCCTTCCCTGGGGGTGACTGCAGGGGGAAGAGCTCTATCAACAACCCAAACTCAGCCCCCTCTCCCTTCTCCCCGCCATCCCTTTCCAGAAAATGGGAAGATTAAACAGTGAGGGGATGAGGGAAACACAGCCAAGCCCTGATCCTGCAAAGGGCTTTGTTTCCAGGCAGGAATCCCACTGGAGATGATGCACAGGCATCAATTGTTAAAGATGAGGTGACTTTTGGACCTGCAGGTCTTGGGTAAAGCCAGGCAGGAATGGGAAAAGGAACCTTTTCCCTAAATGACACCTCTGTGAGTTTCCCTTTGCTTTTTCTTTGGGGAAAAAGCAGCAAAATTTCTGTATTCTTTGCTCCTATCCCAGGAGAAGAGCAATCTGAGCTTTGAATTCCTGGGAAGTTCTATGGAAAGAGGTGCATTTTTACCTCTCCAGGTAAAAGCCCATCAACATTGTTCTCCAAAGCCCTGGAGTGCTTGTGCAATTCACTCAAAGCCTCCTTTCCTGCCGGCACCTCCCAGGGCTGTCCCTTCCCACAGAGGGGTTGGGCACTTGGAGTCTCTGCTCAGTTTTCCCTCCTCCCCCCCAGCAGGGGAAAGCTGAGCCTTGTTTGTGTCATTCCTGACTTTGCAGGTGTGCAAATGCTACTCAAGGGAAGCTCCAACCTCAACCAAGGCTGGCCACTGTTCCTCTCTGGCAGGGAGGGAAATGTAATTGCTCCCAGTTTCCTTTCATTGTGTTTCCCTTTCCTGTTTGTGGGAGAAGAGCCACGAGGATGTTCCTCATCTGCCCCTTTGCACGTCCATGTGGATGAAAACACCCCTGTCCGTGTCCATGTCCATGTCCACATGAAAAACCACCCCTGTAAAATGCCAGGACCTGCTTGAGGAAGGTGAATGGCCCATCACAAAACCTTCCAGGTCTGTTTTGCTGTTGTGTCAGAAGTGTAAGACTTGAATTCCTAGTCCTGCTGCTCCAAATCCAGAGAATAATTCCCCCCTGCTCCTCTTCCTCTGGCAAAGCCACCTCAGGCATTGACATGGGCTGGAGGGACACTGGACAGGAGCAGGTCAACCAGGGCTGAAGTTTCCAGAGGGCTCCAAACTTCTCTGCTCCCCCATCAGAGAGCTCTGCTCCTGAACTTGATTTTCCCCCCCAGCTCCAGGAGGGTCTGGAAGGGGAGTCTGGAAGGCTCACTGGGGACAGGATGGTGTTTCCTCCCCCCCCTGTGGCTCCCACGTTGGGATGAGGCTCCCCAGGTGCACAGGAGGCAATAAAACATTCCTGGCTCTCCCAGCCCTGCCCCTGCTGGTGTCAGTCAGCCCTCACCTCCCCCCAGATTTGTCACAAACCACAGAGGCTTCACCAGCACCAAACTCTTGCTTTGGCAACCACAGGCTGGAATCCAGACCAGGATTTCCAGGGTTGTTTCTGTCACAGGCCAGGAACAAGCTTTTAAAAGACTTTAAAAATACTTTTGCAAAGCTCCACCCAGCTCAGTCTGGACGGTGCTGGAGGGCAGTAAAAGAAGACAGAAATGCTTCTTTTCAGGTTTGGCTCTTGTGATTCTAAAGTTTCTCAGCGAGCAAAGGCTGTTGGATGGTCAATGAAATGAGCAGCAATCCCACAGGAAGCCACACATTTAATCCACTGGCAAGAGACACCGTGGCTTTGGAGATTTTTAATCCCCACCATAAGAGCCTGGCCTGCTTTTCCTGGAAGCTCTAAAGCTGTTTGAAATCTCACTGCGAGGCTGACAAAAGGCACTTCCCACTGCCAGACCTGCTCCAAATCCCCCTCCAGGGCAGCACCTCGGGTTAAAAACCCACCCCCTGGCACGACCCAACCCTCAGCTTGGGCCTTGAGTTGACCTCAGAAGCACCAAAGAGACATGACCTTCTCAGGGCACCCTGCTGACACCAGCCCTGTTGATACAACGCTCCCAACTGGAGAGGCTTCTCAAGAAAAGTGCTTTTCTCCTCCAAAACTGAGCTCCAAAACGCTCCTGAAGGTGTAGCTCAAATATCTGGGTGATTGGTTGTGTCCAGCTCCTTTCATCCAAGGGAAGGGCTTTTCCCTTTCTTCCCACACAGGGCTGAGCTGGACCCGAGTCCCTCCAGCAACACGGGATGGGCTCACACAGCCCACGGCACAGCAGGGCCCAGTGCCCTTTGCACAGGCATTCCCACCTGGCAAAACACCCCGTGCTCCTCAACAAATCTACTCTGGAAGCTGCTGACACTTGGCTAAAGTTGCATTTTAAAATGCCCACTTACCTGCCAGAATATGCTGTCTATTGTGTTGCCCAGAAAGCCATCCCTGCCCTCCGATGACACCAGTTTAGGTCCCAGAATGGTCATGAATTCATCGAAATCAACCTGGCCATCCCCTGGAAGGAAAGAAAAGGATCAGAGAATCGTGGAGGCAGAGCAGAGTTTGGGTTGGAAGGGGCTTTTTTAAATGCAACCCCCTGCAAGGAGCATCTTCACCCACGCTGGGTCGATCCAAACCCTGAACAATCTGACCTGGGACACTTCCAGGGTTGGGGCATCCACCATCTCTCTGGGAAACTCTGCCAGTGCCTCACAACCCTCACTGTTAGCAATGGCACTGTTAGCACCCTGAGTGCCAATGTCCAACCTGCTGCCCATCCCAGACCCCCTGGGGCACCTCCCACACCAACATCATGGTGCCTCCACACCCACAGCCTTTGGCATCCCAATGAATGGCCCATTGTGGCACATCCACACCCGAAGACAGGACCAGGTCTCATGGTGGCTCCAGACCCAAAGCCTTTGGCATCCCAATGGATGGCTCATGTTGTGGCACACCCAAAGACAGGACCAGGTCTCATGGTGCTTCCAGACCCACAGCCTTTGACATCCCAATGGATGGCCCATGTTGTGGCACACCCAAAGACAGGACCAGGTCTCATGGTGGCTCCAGACCCACAGCCTTTGACATCCCAATGGATGCCCCATGCTGTGGCACACTCACACCCAAAGACAGGACCAGGCCTTGCCCAAGAGGTGAACAGGTCACTCCCCATCCTTGGAGAGTGTTCCCAACAAGCCCCCCTGGCAGGAGGACAAGAGCCAGCAGCAGGTCCAGGGCTCTTCCTCCCCACAGCTGCCAAACAGGTCTCTGCAACACTTTTACAGGGCCAGCCCCATCTCCAGAGGGAAGGGAATCCACACCCAGAGCCAGACTCTTGCAAATCCAGCAGGCTTTCCCCTTCCAGCTTTCCGAGAGCTCTGGCAAGGGCTGCGCTGCAGGCTCAGCTTCAGAGGCAGCAGCAGGGCCAGGAGGCTGTTCCTGCCACTAACGAGCTGAGCTGCTGCCCCCCCGAGCCCCCTGCAGGGTTTGGGGGGGCTCCACGGGGCTCTTTGGAGGGAGGGGAAGGAGCCTCGTAGCAAATGGAACTTCTCCCTCTGAGAACTTTCTGCCGTGGCTCCTGGAAAGGGCAATAAAAAGGGCCATTCCTGCCTGCTGCAGGGTCTTAAAAACACCTCTTTGTCTGAGCAGGGTAGTGCAATGTCTAGACCTTCTGAAAACACTTAATCTAATCTTAAGCCATCAATCCACGGCCATATCCTCCTACATGTTACCGAGCCAGCTGATGTGAGTGGGTATATTTGCCCTCCTTCAAGTCTGGGAAGAGACTCAGCAACTGCAAGACTTTTTTTTTGGTTGTGTTTCATTCCCGTTCAGCCGGAACTGCTGCATCCCCCTCTCTGAATTATCAGGTGGAAGAGGCAGCTTTAAAGCACCAGACTGAAGCAGATCGATGCCAGGGCCGCTGTTTAAGATGCCCCCACGTCCTGCAGCACCCGCAGCCCCACGTGCCCCTCACGCTGCTCCTGCCTGCCCTTTCCATCGCCTTCCACATGCTCCATCTGCCACCGGCAGCTCAAATCCCTCCTTATCTCGCCACGTGAAAATAAGCCGAGTCAAAGGACTAGGCTGGAATTTCTCGAAGGGAATATCCCGGGGCTGAGCCAGCGAGAGGGCTCTGAAAGAAAGCCCAGCAGGGATTGGGGATGGCTTTGATCCCGTAAGGCTCCCAAAGAGCCCGTCCCGCTGCTAAAGCTGCTCACACCTCCGGGGCTGTGCAGGGCTCAGCCCTTGCACGATCCGGAGCTCATTTCTGGGACAGCTTATTAAGGAGAAAAGGAAAAGGGTGGGCACCCCATCCCTTGTATGAGAAATAAAAAAACCACATGGTTTTATTACAAGCAAATTAACTTAGAAATTGTTTTTAGGCGTACCGTGAAGGCTGTGAGGTACCAGATCCGGTCTGGGGCCGGTGCCAGGGGCAATTTGCATTCGGGAATAGGGAATTATGAAAGTGGATAAAGATGTGGCTAAAACAGCCCCCACGCCACGTGGCAGGGCTGTGTGTGCAGGAGAGGGTGGGCATCCTGACCAGGAGAGCCCTCTCCCTGCACAGGGGGTACATCAAAACCCATCAGCATTAAGATGCCCACCCCTCTCATTATGCTAACAAGGCGGGACCCTGGGGGTTTATAAAAAGCACGATTTTAGAGGGAGGGCTGTGCTTTTTTGGACCCTTTTGGCCTGAGCACCCAGCACGTGCTGAAATAAAAACTTTCCTTGTCTGCCGAACTTCCTTGTTTCACAGGTATTTACATTTTCTCTAAATTGAACAAAGGAGATTTTTCTCACACTTGGAAAGCCATTCTTTTAAACCGTTTATGGGCGACGGGGAACCGGGTTGGATCACTCGGGGAGGGGGAATGAAAAGGTGCCGGTGGATTGGGGGTGATTTACATCGCACGCATCGCTCGGCGGGGAGGAAAGGCAGCGACCAATCCGTACAACCCGCATGCCGATCGGGATGCTAATTTCTTCAAATTAGCCACATTAGCAAGAAAACAATTTGCATTTCGAAGAGGCTCCTGTACCTGCCCCTGCACATGTTTGCTCCGTGCGTGTGCGACCCCCAAAGTGCGACCCCCGAAGCCCCAGCTGGTGGGTTTGTGTTTTCTACGCTCCCATTTCACCCCCGGAGGAGAAACGGGACTGATCCCGCCCGTGACTCAGGGAAGGCAGGATTCCAGGAATGCTGGACTCGGTCTGACTCAGACCAGGGCTCTGGGCACAGCCCTGCTCCTGATTCCCCCGTGCCTTTGCCGGGGATCACAACTAACTTCGCAGGCTTTAATTATCGGCTTAATTAGAGCGTTTGCCACAACCTCAGAAGAAAGATGCCATTAAAAAATGCATTATCCCGTTATTGACTGCTTTTTCAATTAAAACTGTTAACTAGCAAGGAAAGTAGACCCGAAATTGCCTGGTAGAAATATCCCTTTAATATTCACTTTAAGCTGCAGAAAATAACCCTTCCTGCCACCAGGACCTCGGGAGACAAGAGAATCATAATATCAAGGAAGAGAAAGCAGAATTTTGCCTGAAAATTCCTTTTGCACTATTAAAAAGCAGGGAGAGAAACAGAAAAACCAACAGAGGGGCTCCAAGCCTGCAGGGGGTACAAGGGGAAAAGGCACTGGGCTGCTCTCCACGGCCATGGCATCCCTAGGTGGTGCCCAATACCCACATCCCACCAGATCCTGGGGGCACCCAGCTTGGAATTTGTGTTGAGCACAGTCAAAAGACTCCTTCCTCCTCCTCCTCCTCCTCCTCCTCCTCCTTGTAGTCATGTACAAGGTGCTCCCAGCTGATGTGTGATGCTCACACTGAGCATCTGTTCATGACTCTGCTCTGGAGGCAAATCAAACCCACCCCACATCCCCACGTTCCTGTGCTGTGCCCACAGATGTGCTGCTCTCCTGGGAGTCCCACAATCCCAGGATGAGCTGGGAGGGACCCCCAAGGCTCCCAGAGTCCAACCCCCAGCCCCAAGAGCCACCCCCTGTGCCCCAGAGCATCAGCCAAAGGCTCCTGGAGCTCTGGCAGCCTTGGGGCTGTGCCCACTGCCCTGGGCAGCCTGGGCAGTGCCCACCACCCTCTGGGCAAAGAAGAGCCTTTGCCTGAGATCCAACCTGAGCCTGCCCTGCCCCAACTCCAGGCCATTCCCTGGCTCTGTCCCTGCTCCCCACAGAGCAGAGATCAGTGCCTGCCCCTCCTCTGCCCCTCCCCTGCAATGAGCTCTCCCCTCAGTCTCCTCTTCTCCAGCTGAACCCCCCAAGTGCCCTCAGTGCCCTCCAGGCCCTTCCCCATCTCTGTGCCCTCCTTTGGACACTCCCCAATGGCTTCAGATCCAACCTGAGCCTGCCCTGCCCCAACTCCAGCCATTCCCTGGGTGCTGAGTCGTGGATATGTGTGGCTTATTCACAGACCAACTCTGAGATGGGTGTAAGGGGTGGGGAGGAGGGGGCAGTAACACCGGGCTGGTATGTGTGTTGTCTGTGCTCTCTCACCTCCCCTTGCTCCTTTCCAGGAGCCATCCAGCAAACCCTGAGCAACAACACCCAGCCCTGTCCCCTGCCATCCCCCCAGGGGGGTGTAATGAGCGGGGTGTTCACATCCTCTCCCCTCCTCCTGCCTCCAAATCACACGAAGGACTTTAGGAAGAACCCCTAAGGCTGAAGGGAACATCTTGTAAGGACAGAGGGGGCACCAACAGGGGAACAGCTCCAGCCAAGGAGGAGTGACAGCTCAGTGACAGCCTCCGTTACAAATGCAGATGAGGTTTATAAACCCCAGTCACCCAGAAAGTCCCAGACTGATGGAGGGATGTGGTTTACTGGTGGACCCGGCAGTGCTGGGTGAATGGTTGCACTTGTTGACTTGAGAGATCTTTCCCAGCCTTAAGGATTCCATGATTCCAAGGCACTCAAACAGGGGGGTTTGAGTCCTGACAACCTGGGAGGGCAGAGAAACCCTGGTGTGGGTCCCCTGGGACAGGGAAGACTGGCAAATGGCCAGGGGAGTGAGGACCAGAGGGGCTCTGGGCAGGATGGCACCCCCTCCCTGAGTTCCCACCCAGCAGCCAAGGGTGTGTCATTTAGCAAAACCCCAGAGCTGAGTTTAACCCCTGGTTTTAACCCACCCAAACCACTTATTTATTTACTCACAGTTAGGCCCTCACATTTTCCTCCCCCCTAAAGCTTCCTTTCAGTGCTGACATTAATGGCAGAGTCAGGCTCAGGGGAGCAATCATGTGGCTGAGCCTGGCATGACTAAAGGATGACTCAGAACACCTCTGGCCACATCAGCAGAGAGAAATCAGATGTGCCCATCATTGCCAGCCCCTTGGCACCGGGCCGGGTGCTGAGCCCTCCCAGAGACCCACCGAGGTTGGCAAAGCACTGTCTCAGTTCTCACAAACCCCGGGAAATGGGATAATAAAAAGGAATAACAAGGAGCTGCACAGTCAACAGCCCCGGGAGCAACAGTGATTGTTCCAGCATGGAAAGAGGATGCTGAAGGCACCTAACAACATTTTGGGAACCCTTTCAGTGAGTAAGAGGTCATGGACCTCTCAAAGTCACCCTGTCAGAGTTTGCTCACTGGATGCAGAAAGACCTCGGGGTTAATTCCACCTTGAAGAAGGTTTGCCATGCTGTGAGCTCAGCTTGGCTGCCCCCACAGAGCTCCAGGGAGCTCCAGCAGGGAATTGTTGGGCCCCACAGAATGCCCAACACGCTGATGCCAAGGGTGGGGGTGGCAGAAGGTTGGAATGGGATGATCTTTGAGGTCCCTTCCACCCCAAACCACTCTGTGACTCTGATGGTGGAGCAGCAGCTAAGAGGGCTTTCCCAGCTCTTCCAGACCTTTTTGGCCGAGGAAAATTTCCTTTGTGCTTGACTGCCCCAGGAAGGGGTGTCTGCACTGCTGGAAAATGCCCATTAGGTTTCCTAAACAAACCACTGGGATTGTGGAATCCCAGAATTTCAGAAGGATGGAAAAGCCCTTGAAGACCATCAAGTCCAACAGTTAACCCAACACTGACACGTTCACCACTAAATCATGTCCCCAAGTGCCACATTTCCATGTTTTCTGCACACTCCCAGAAATGGGGACTCCACCACTGCCCTGGGCAGCTGTGCCAGTGTCTGACAACCCTCTCAGGGCAGAAATTTTCCCAAATACCCAACCCAAACCTCCTTCTCACACAGCTTGGGGCTGTTTCCTCTCATCCTGTCCCTTATTCCCTGGGAGCAGAGCCCGAACCCCACCTGGCTCCCCTCTCCTGTCAGGGACTTGTAGAGGGTGGGAAGGGATGTAGAAAAAAGCAAAGCACTAATGGCTCAACATCCAGAGAAAGCTGTAAAAGCACCACTGCCCTCCATGGAGCAAACCTTGGGTTGGGCACACATGTCAGAGGGAGATGAAAGAGCCTCCAGCACTTTTGAAGGGAGATTTACCCTCCTAAGCCACTTCCCTTCAACACCAGTTTCTTCAGACCGGGGTTGTAATTCCAGATCCCCAGGACAAAGAAGTTTCAAGTGCCATCAGCTGCTCTTGCTGGTTCTTCACTGGGGTGTAAGAGCTGAGCACAGAAAATCCCAATCCCCTCTCTAAGCTGATGGGCTTTCAGCTCCAGACAAAGGATTTCCCTCAGCCCCCTTGACATTAAGGATGGGAGAAAGGAAAGGTTGTGTTTGCTGGAGGATGTTTGGAAGGAAACACAGCCCTGCAGAATGCCAGGATGGGTCAGGTTGGAAGGGACCACACTGGGGCATCATCCCAGAGCACAGAACTGTGTCCAGACTGCTCTGGAATCTCCCCAGTGAGGAAAACTCCCCCACCGCAGCCCCAAAGCCCTCGAGCTGCACTCTCGAGCCACACCCATGTGCTCTGAGCCCCATCCTGCCCTTCTCCTCCTCCACTTGTCCTGATCCCACGGGATGCCCCCTCAGCAGTGCTTTGCCCGGGTTGGCCGTGCCAGGCAGGGCAGCAGGACGTGGTAAAGGACTGCAGTGCCCACCCCCCAGCCAGCAGCATCCTCTTGCAGACTCTCCTGCCAGAGCTTTGAGGAAACAATTAAATGCTCGCAGGAGCCGGACCGTGAACTCATCTCATCCCTCTCGCCATGGGGGGAGCCCGACCCTCAGCCTTCAGTGAGCCCCTGCCCGCCCAAAAATCTCCTGTTGGAGTGGCTCCCTTGGAGGGTGTAATGAAATATTCACTGGGCTGGAGAAAGGCAGAGTGGGAGGGGGAAGGAAAAGGGGAGGGGGAAGGAAAAAGAGAGGGGGAAGGAAAAAGGGAAGGGGGAAGGAAAAAGAGAGGGGGAAGGAAAAGGGGAGGGGGAAGGAAA
>VXBX01007110.1:36883-47237 GCA_013400415.1 Scytalopus superciliaris
TCCCTCCCCCCAGTTGAAAGTGTCACAATATTTCTCACTTGGTTATTCGCGATCTCAGCAAAATAGTTCAGCATCCCCACATCAAACTCTGCAACCTGGAGGCGCGTCTGCCTCGAGGGCTGCGAAGTTCCGGCTGCGGCAGCAGCACCAAAACCGGCCGAAAATGGGGCGTAAAAAAGCGGATTTAATAGCGGGCTCGGAGCTCGGGGAGACGCGGGGATGTCAAAGGGAGATGGTCAGCCTCAAATCCGAGCGCCTCGTCTCGTTTGTTCTCAGAGAGAGCTTTTTATATGTCATTTGGCGGGGTTTTGTGTTTTTCTCCCTTCCTCGGGAAAAAAAGAAAGGCATGATTTGTGGAAATGACATTTCCTGTGGTTCTGTTCCCAAACACTTTGCCAAAGGAACCTGCGGGAACATCCCATTACCATAAAAATGCACGACGCAACGACTTGTCTGCTCTCCCGGATCGTCCCTTTCGGCGCAGCAATATTGGGAATACTGGCGGATATTCCCTCGGAGGGCATATCCCTTGAGCAGCAACATTCCAGCTCCTTTGCTCCCCAAATGTGGCTCCATCCCTTCCGCGGGGAAGTCCCTGCCTTCACGTGGAGCAACTGGGGACGGGTCGTGCCCGAAGGTTTTGGCAACTTCCCTCTAAATTTCCCTGCTGTGGTTGGAATTTCCTGCAGGAGACAAGCAGGGCTCACCTTCAGCAGCCCCGGTGCCAAAGGGAGGGGGCTCGGGTGGGGCCCCCAGCACTAAATAAAGCTGATTTATCAGATTTTTCAGTGCCTGAGGAAGGTACAGGTTGGTCCTGAGGGCTGAAGGATGAGCTCAGAAAGCAAGAAGTGAAGAGGGGTCAGAGAGGATGAAAGTGGAGGGGCTGCCAGGAGAGAGAAGGGCATCGGTCACACAATGATTTCTGTTGGAAGGGACCTTAAATATTGTCTTGTTCCACCCCCTGCCATGGGCAGGGACACCTCCCACCAGCCCAGGGTGCTCCAACCTGGCCTTGGGCACTGCCAGGGCTGGGGCAGCCACAGCTTCTCTGCCCAACCTGTGCCAGGGCCTGCCCACCCTCCCAGGGAGGTGTTTGACTTGTGGAGCAGGAAGATGGAGAGGACAACCCGGGAACAGAGAAAAGCCATTTCAGGCCAAGAGCAATATTGCTCTAAGAACAAATGGGTATGAGCAAATTTAGGCTGAGAACGAGCAGTTTCAGAGGTGAGTAATGACTGCAGCACTTGGAAATGAGGCTTCAACCATTCTGGGCAGCTTTGGTGACCAAGTCCCCTCCAGCAGCTTCAGGGACCTCTTCCAGCTCATGCTTTAGAATTTTGACTCCAAGTGCATCAATCTTGACAGTGTATCAGGGCACACCTCAGCAGTCAGCACAACCCCACGGGGATTTCATGGTGATTCTGACATGAGGGGTGAGGTCCTTACATGAGGGGTGAGGTCCTTCCATGAGGGATGAGGTCCCTACATGAGGGATGAGGTCCTTCCATGAGGGATGAGGTCCTTACATGAGGGATGAGGTCCCTACATGAGGGATGAGGTCCTTCCATGAGGGATGAGGTCCTTACATGAGGGATGAGGTCCTTCCATGAGGGATGAGGTCCCTACATGAGGGGTGAGGTCCTTACATGAGGGGTGAGGTCCTTCCATGAGGGATGAGGTCCTTCCATGAGGGATGAGGTTCTTACAGGAGATGATGAGGATCATCATCTGCCAATGGCTTTGCTCAGCTCTCTGTCCCTCCTGACGTGTTGCTGCCTCTCTGTGAGCTCTGTGGGTCTCCACCAAAGGACTCATCATAACATGAGTCTTTTGTGAGCCTCCACCACCACCAGCCAACCATCAGCAGCAGCAGCAGCAGGAGGGGTGGTGGCTCCTCAAGCAAATATCTCAGATCTGCTTTCTGGATGGAAAGGAGCTTTGGAAAGGTGTCAGCAGTTGGGACAGGACTCCCCTGCACATCCAGGAGATGTGAAGGCACAGCACTGCCCCCACACCGGTTCCAGAGGGGGTTTGGCCTCCTGGCACAAGCCATGTGGGACCCTGAAGGCACCTTGGATGGGGCACCACGAGGAGAGACCCTTCTTTTGGCTTGTTCCTTCAGGGAAGAGAAAGGAGAGGGACACGCTCTCCAAACACACAGATTGGGGCAAGAGATGCAAATCCAGAGAATTCCACAAGTCCTGCAGAGTCTCCTCCTGTGCTCCCCTGTCATGGATTATTGACCTGCTGGAACATGCCATGGAAACAGCCCCAGAATTCACAATGTTCACTGCAGGCAGGAGGGGGAAAGTCACCTCTGCCTTTGCTTAAGTGATGCTCTGCTTGGACTTCTGGTCCTCCCCAGCTCTGCTCTGGTGGTGGGAATGTTGGTCAGCAGGGCAGGCCCTTTCCTGGGGCTTCCTGGGGGTTCTGGAACCCAGGATGGTCCAGGGGGGTAAAAATGAATGACTCGTTCTTGATGGAAAAGGAAAAGGGGAAAGAAGAAAAAAAGAAAAAGGCAAAGGAAAGGGAAAAAAATAATTAAAAATAGGAGAAAGGGAAAGGGGAAGGGGAGAAGGAAAGGGGAAGGGGAAGGGGAGGGGGAAGGGGAAGGGGAAGGGGAAGGAAGGGAAAGGGGAAGGGGAAGTGAAAGGGAAAGAGAAAGAAAGCGAAAGGAAAAAATAAAAATAAGGGGAAGAAAAGGGAACATAAAAAGAAAAAAGGAAAATAAAAAGAAGAAAACAAAAAGAAGAAAAAAAAAGAAGAGGAAAAAATGGAAAAGGAAAAAAGAAAAGGAAAAACTTAGAGGAAAAGGAAAAATGAACAAGAAAAGGGAAAAGGAAAAAAGAAAGAAGGGAAAAGGAAAACATAAAAATAAGAGGAAGAAGAAGAAAAAGGAAAATAAAAAGAAAGGAAAAAGAAAAGAAAAAAGAAGAAAAAGGCAAAGTAAAATAAAAGAAAAAAGGAAAAGGCAAAAATAAGTATGAGGAAGAGGAACAAAAAAGAAAAAGGAAAGGGAAACTAAAAGGAAAAGCAAAGGGGAAAAGCAGCAACTCGCAGCCCGTCCCTGCTCTCCGAGCAGTTCCCTTTCACACCCACCGTACGACTCTTGTTTACAGCTCCGGCAGCCGCTCCCGAAAGGCTGAGGAAGGAGAGGCAGGAGAGGCCACATTCCCACCGTTTGCCAAGGAAACCTCCGGCTCCTTGATGGGCAAACACCCTTTGCCCTCCCCCTCCCCGCACCGGGCACAACCCCCTTCCCTGGCAGGACACTCCACCCTCCTCCTTCCCCTTTCAACCTGCCGTGTCTGGGAGCTGCTCCTTCTCTTTGGGGCCATCCACACTCAATTTATGCCCCAAAGGGAAGGCTTTGCCGGACACAAACACATGATGAGCTCGGGATGTTGCCCTGGAGTGCTGGGATTTGATTCCCGTTAGTGCTGAGGAGACAGTGGCTGTCCCTCTCTCCTGCTTTTTCATGGGTGGAATTTGCATCCTGGGCTGATTTACTGCCAGAAGAGGCTTCAGACATCTCTTACCAAAACGAGCTGCAGGCTTGCCTGGCAATGTAACTGTCCTGGTTGTAGTGACCAGGACCAGTTTGTCACTGGGTGGCTGTGGCTAAGACTGGGTATTCTACACCCTCTGTGCCATTTCTCCTGAGCTGCTAACAATGGATCATTTGCAGCAGCTTCCCGGGGCACACCTGACCCCTCAGGCTACAGGGTGGGTGTTTGGGAACCTCTGTGAGATTAGAAAGGTTTCCTGTCTTCACACCAATGACTCTGGTGTGGTAAAGCCCCTCTGGAGAGCTGTGAGCACCTCCACACCCAGCCTGAGGGGTCATGTCTGCTCATGGGCCAGCAGGGATTCCAAAAACATGCCATGATTCACCTTACACAGTAACTCACCCACTGTGAAACTCCCCGCCCTGGGGGAGGCACTGGGCACTCCCACCTGAGCCTAAGCACGTATAAACTGGGGTTTGGGGACTGGGGCTGTTCTGATCCAGAGGAGGAGCAGAGCCTCAGCAGGGCTGGGACTGCCACTCTTGACCAGACCAGGGACCATCATCCTCACCAACAGGTTTCCTCTTTCCTTTTCCTGTGCACTCAGGGGGCAGGTGGGGCTCAGCACAGGGGCTGGCCAGCTCCATCCTGTTTGTGCCCCAGGGGGCTGGGTTACACACCTGTTTCTGTGGGGCAAACGGGCTTTTCCCTCTGTACCCTTGGCCTTATTGTGATCTTTTTATTAAATTGTAGTTCTGGCTTGCAGTCTTTTGTGTGAGTTGGGTTCATTTCTCCTGCCAGTTTACATTTAAACCAGCACAATAACCTGTCCCATCACGTGGAGCTCCTTCCCTAGGCTTTCCAAAGGTGGCTTAATTAGGCTTGGAGGGAAAATTAGGCTCTGTTGGAAATTTCCTGCCCACTCTTCTGACAGGGGCACCTGCCGTGGGGAATGGTGTCCTTGAAATGGTTATGCAGAGACTCCAACACCCAGAGAGCTGGCTCTGACAAACATGGTGAGTTGCCATCATCTCCTTCCCGTGGCAAAATGACCCTCAAGTCAGGACAGGCTGCAAGTTTTCCTGGAGTTCCATTGCTTTCCCAATCCCTCTGCTTTTAATTAACTTCCACATTGCTGCCCTTGGCACATTAAATCCAACTTTATATGTCCTTCCAAGGACCAGGGAAGCACCTCGGCCCCTGGCAGTGGCTGCTCAGGATTTAGGAGATGGCCCCACACAGCTCCAAGTCCACAGTGAGATCTTGCTCTTCCACTGACCCCTCCAGGTGGGATGGGAACCTTCAGCATCCTCCTCATCCCTTTCCCCTCAGCAGATTTCATGGAATCATGGAATGGTTTGGGTTGGAAGGGACCTTAAAGCCCACCCCATCTCACCCCCTGCCCTGGGCAGGGACACCTCCCACCAGCCCAGGTTGCTCCAAGCCCCGTCCAACCTGGCCTTGGACACTCCCAGGGCTGGGGCAGCCACAGCTTCTGCAGCCCTTGGGTTAATTTCCACCACTTGCTTCTCCAACATCACCATCCAAGATGAGATGTTTCCCCAGGGCAGGACCTCACCATGCCTGTCATTCCATCCTTTGAAGTCCAAAATTGCCCGTTCCTGCGCATTTTCTGCTCCCCCCAGTCCCACAAACTGCTCCATGCTGGAAAAAGGCAGTTTTTCTCCTTAAAAGCCTGAGTGATTAGAACACAGAAATGCTTCCCTGAGAGCACGTCTTGTGATCAGCAGCTCAGCAAAACAAATCTGACTTCAGCACATCCTCTCCAGCTCTCCCCCTTCACCGTTCCGAGGCTCGGGAAGATGAGCAACACTCCTGGCTCCACAGGAGGAAAACCATGGAGCCATCTCCATCTTGCAGTGAGACTTTCTGGGCAGCTCTCAAACCATCAGAGCTGCTCTGAACCTCAGACACAAAGTCCTGCTGCTCGTGCACAGAAACTCAACCTCTGATATGGGAATTAAACTTTGCTTTGGGCCGTTTCCCCCTCCCCCTTATTTTCCCTTTCCTCCTCATCCTCTCGGCCTGACCATCACTCTCATCCCCAAACCTCACTGAGCACTTTTACCTCCAAGTGATCTTCGTATGTCCCCAAATCCTTGAGAAAGCAGGACCAGCTGGAGACTCTTCCTCGCTGCTCATTACCTGGGCCCTGCAGCCCCGAGGATGTGACATCTGTTAATTACACCAGGAATTCCCAAACACGCTCAGAGCTGCCACCAGCTCAAGCACATTGCTTTGAGGGGCACCTCAAACCAAAGGCTGCCAGCTCTGCATGAGGGATGTGGAGGGATGAGGATGCTGCTGGAGAAAGGCTGGATGCACACCAGGGTGGGTTTGGGGCAGCTTGGCTGCTCCCACCCTCCTCCTCAGCCTTCCAGCTGCTGTCGTGGACCAAAAGGGTTAAATCAAATATTCCAGCTGCAGGAAAGGTGAGGAAAACACTGAACTGACTCACCCTTTGGTTCCTTTCCTTTCCCTTTTCCCTTTTCCCTTTTCCCTTTTCCNTTTCCCTCCTCTTCCTTTTCCCCTTCCCTTTCCCCTTCCCTTCCCTTTTCCCTTCCCTTCCCTGTGTAACAAACCCACATCTCATCCATCCTTCCTGCTCAGGAATGTTTTCCAGCAAAGGCTTCACCACAGTGAAGTCCTGATATTTCATGGCCCTGTTATTTAATATTTGAAAGGCTGAAATCATAAATTCAGAAGGAAATCTCGCAGCATTAACTGCAATGGAGCCCTTTGATTATTTCCAGCTGAAAGGGCCATTGTCAACAGGGAATGTAATCAAATCTGCATTTTTGAGCCTGCAAAACCTTTCCACCGGAAGAATTACAATCAGCTGAGCTCCCCCAGCTCCCTCCAGGCTTTGGGGGGGCCAAGTTTATTGCTTTGAGAAAGCTTTGCCCACCCTGCCTGGAAAGCACTCTCGGAGTGTTGTTTGTTTAGGGCACCGAAACTCCCCCCAGCATCAGTTTCAGCGCCGGTGCAAAACACTCACGGCTTCAGTAGGGCTTTTTAGCAGAAAACTCCCTGCCCAGCACTCCAAACACTCAGGATGGAGCTGCATTGCCTGAGATGTTCGTTGGCTTTGGCTCAAGGTGCATCTCTGACACCAGAGGGGATTCTGAGCCCACGTTAAGGAGGGGAATGGAATTCCTGCGGTCTCGATTTCCAGGCACCCTCCAGCCCCATGGCCTGGTGTGTTCTGTTATCCTGACCCCAACCTGTTGTCTTGCTGACCTGGGGTTGTCCCAGGGTGCCACACCCAGAGAAGCATGGAAGAGAATCACAGGTTGGAAAAGATCTCTAAGACCAAATCCAACCATCCTCCAACCACACAAACCATGAGGGAGCTCTGCCTACTCAGCCTGCCCAAAGACACCCATCCAACAGCTCAAAAGGTGCTCCTGAGCAAGTTTGCAACCCTGAGGAGCTGCTACAGGGTCAGGGTGAGACTCCAACAACTCTCCTTCCTAAATCCAGTCCAAATTCCTTCGCCTCGTGCTCTGCTGGGGTGGTATGTGGCCCAAAAGCTGAAACTGGGAGGAAAATCCAAGGGATTTGGGCACTATTTGGTGCTGAGTTAAGCCCAGACAGTCTGTGCAGCCACAGGAGCCTCCACTGGGATGTGCTGGGGAAAGGCCAACCAGTGCCAGGGTTTTCCTGCCCCAAGCTATGCCCAGAGCCTGATTTCCAGCCAAAAAACATCAGGGAGAGATGCTGGAAAGCCAAACATCCACCTCTGGAAATGTAAATGGATCAGTGATAGGAACAAATGGACTTGAGTGGTCTGGGGACTTTACATTCCTGGAGGAGATGGAGTGAAACATGTCTGGGATATGGAGAGACCTCAGCACCCTCAAAATGCGAAGGGTTTCACCTGCAAACCCAGAGAAAGCTTCTACTTTATTAAGGAGAAACTTTCCTGGCTGTGCTTTGACCGTGTTTACCTTTCTCAGAGAGCAGGCAAAGTGCTGTAACACAAACCCCTGCACCTCCCTGAGATATTTGCATTTCTCTCCCGTTGGGTTGTTTGAAGGAAACTGCAGCTTCTCCATATCAAAGGCACACAAAACTAAAGCACTCCTCAGAATGACTGGCTGTTCTTTGCCTGTGCTGTGCACCGGAAAGCAGTCCTGGAGAATTCCATTGTACCACGCGTGGCCGAGGCAAGCACGGCCAATCCAGCTCAAAAGGGATTGCTTTGCTCTCAAGCTTTAAAGAGATTTTAAAGAATGGTGAAGGAATCATTTATTTTTGTTCCCTGCCTTTCTTTTTTTTCCTTTTTTTTTTTTGATTTATTTTATTTTTCTCTCCTACCCAAAGGAAGGAGTTTGGCAGCTTTTTCTCTGGTGAAGTGAAGACAAACCTTGCTGGCACAAGGAAGAGAAATGAGTAGGACCCTTTGCTGGGACATCAAAAAAGACAATCTAATTATTTTTACTCCTTGCAGATCATCAGATGCTTTAGGGGAGGGCACCAGTTGGCAGAACAGCCTTGCTGTGCTCCTCAAGGTTTGACACGCTCTGTCCCATCTGCAGAGAGGTAGATGAATGTTAAATCCTCCCCAGGCTGTGGTTCTTTACTACCCAAATCCTGGAGCAGCTCAAAAAGTTCCTCTATCATTCCCATCATTATCAGTGAGGCCTCTGTCTGGGAAGCTGCATGTTCTCCAACACTCTATCAAATGTGGGAAAAGAGGAACCTGAAGGTTTCTGGCTCTGGTTCAAGAGGAAACCAGCAGTGCCCAGGTGGGCAGGAAGGCCAAGGGCATCTTGGGCTGTATCAAAAACAGTGAGGTGGCAGCACCAGGGCAGCTCCTCAGCACCAAGAGCCTGCACTGCCCACCTTCAGCCAGCAATGAACTGTGTCCTGGGACACACACACTGAGCCAGCAGGGAGCCCTGGGGGCCAAAGATCCCAGTGGGATCCTGGGGGGCATCAGGGCGAGGGCAGGGAGGGGCTCCTGCCCCTGTGCCCAGCCCCGGCTGGCACATGTGCAGGGCTGGCTCCAGCTCGGGGCTCCTCAGCACAGCAGGGCCAGCACAGGAGCTCCTGGAGGGCTCCAGGGCAGGCTGGCAGCATGAGGAGGGCACTGGAGCATCTCCCTGAGCAGCAAAGGCTGAGGGAGCTGGGGCTGTGCAGCCCCCAGAGCAGCCCCTGAGAGGGGCCCTCCCCATGGGGGGCAGANGGGGGAGTCTCCTCCCAGCCCCCCTGGACACAATCCCGTGCCATGGGCTCTGGGATGGCCCTGCTGGGCCAGATGCCCCACTGTGCTCCCTTCCAACCTCACCCATTTGGAACTCTGGGATGCTCAGGAGAAACAAATCCCCCAGTGGGAATTCACGTGTCAATGTGTCAAACAATGTGACAGGAGGTGAGTGCCCCAAAGCGGCTGACACAGATGGCACAGCACACAGCTGTCCTCCTGCCGGCACCTCGGGGAGGGGGGGAAATGTATCCCAGCCAATCCAAACACGGATTTCCTCCGAGCTCCCATTTCCCTCGGGTCGGTTCCCACCCAGATTCCTGCTGGTGTGAGCCCTGAACGCAGAACTGCCTTCAGAGGCTTTTTTTTTGTTGTTCTTGACAACGACACAGCGAAAGCTCAAAGTACAATAAGTCTCTTCAGAGAGGATGGTTTAATTAGCTGGTGTGATATCAAACCTGAATGACTCCTGACATACAATTACAGAGCATTGTCTAAGCTTGGAAAAGCCATGTAACCTGCTTTTTATCATCATTTCCCTCCGTGTTCACTCGGGGCTTCAGAAAAATACATCACATATTCACATTTCAGTGGCCACTTCTGTATCTGCTGGTCCTTGGAACAAATGAACATTTCTAAAAATAACACCAAACCTCCTCACCTGAGCACACAATCAAGCAGCACGGGCTGCAGTTGCAGTTCAGAGCTGCTATTAAAATTCAGATGTGCTCCTTCCAACTCTGGAGAAGTCCAGCTTAAGCTCTGCCTGGGAGGGAATAATTTCCATGGGGCCATCCATCTCTGTCTGGGAAGCAGAGAGACACCTGAGGAGGGGAACAGCCTTCCCAGCCACTGAGGTGGCAGAGGCAGCCACCACTCCTCTGGGATTTCAGCCTGTTGGATCCCCAGGAAAAATGCCACCAGAATGCAGGTTATATGGCTGGAAAATCCTCCAGCAGATGTTTGAGCCTCTTCCTGCTCATCCTCCCTCCTGGGATGGCCTTTCTCCCCTCCTCTCCTGCCCAGACACAAGGGAAGTCCTTCTGCCCCAAAGACCTGCAGAGGCAATCTGATCAGGACCCTGAAAATACAGGTTATTTGCTTAAAAAAAACCCATATATATCTCAATCAAAAAGGTAATTTGCTTTTTATTTAGACCAAATGTGCTCTAATAAAAAGTAATATCTGAGCAAATCAGTCTGACAGGTTTAATAACCTGTGCTTGATGGGAAGTATTTCAGATGTTTGGGAATACATGAGGGACGTGATCCAGGCATTCCCCCCTCCCTCAAAAATCACCTCAAGGGTGAGCCAGACCATGAGACAAACCCACCCAACAGCAAATTCAGCATCTCCTTTGCTTTGCTTACAGGGAAATGGGTTATGGAATAATTGTTCTTTCTGGGCAGAATTCCACGAGCAGCTCCGAGTGAAGGCTTCTCCTGCTTGTTTTTTGGTGGAATCTCCTCCCGTGCCCAGCCTTTGAGTCATTTCTAATTCATTCCCTTTCTCTCACTCCAGCCTCGTGCTGCCCATTTCAGCCTCTGCTCCAGTTCCCTTGTTGCTTCTGCGCTGCCTCTTCTGCTCGGCATGAGAATCCCTGCCTGATTCCCAG
>VXBX01007110.1:48289-73745 GCA_013400415.1 Scytalopus superciliaris
CCCCTCCCCCTGCCTAATTCCCCTCCCCCTGCCTAATTCCCCCCTCCCTGATTCCCATCTCCCTGCCTGCTTCCCAGCTGTCATTCAAAGCCTCCTTTGCCATCAAGGAGCATGAGACTCCCTAAATCCCAGCTCCCTGCCTGCTTCCCAGCTCCCTGCTTCCCATCTCCCTGCCTGATTCCCATCTCCCTGCCTGATTCCCAGATCCCTGATTCCCAGCTCCCTGATTCCCAGCTCCCTGCCTGCTTCCCATCTCCCTGCCTGCTTCCCAGCTCCCTCACCCCCCGCCCCCTGCCTAATTCCCATCTCCCTGATTCCCATCTCCCTGCCTGCTTCCCAGGTGTCTCTCAGAGCCTCCCCTGCCATGCAGGAGCAGCAACAACACTTCTCCAGCCCGACCCGCATCCTGGCTGATGAGGGATGATTAAAGCCAGACACGCCTCTCCCCTTTCTCTGCCCCCACCAATTCCAGGTGGGAATTAGGCTGAGGGATTGAGCCCATTAGTAAGGTGGGAATCCAAAGCGTGCAGCCACACTGCGGGGAGCAAATTTCCCGGCGAGGTAAATAAGTGACTGTCCTCTGTGAGTCACTGCAGAGCCCGCTGGGTGGGTTTGGGCAGGACAAGGTGTCGCTTTTTGACGGAGCCACAAAGCTGAGGTGCTCCAAAAGGCACGGGCTGGAGGGGCCCCGAGTGCTGTAAACACACAGCCAATTCCATTAAAATAAACCTGGCGAAATATCTTAAGCCCAAAGGGGATTTATTAATAAATCAGACTCAAAGGCAGGCACTGGGTGCAGAGTGATTTATACACATAAGCAAAATAGATCAGTCTCACATTGCTAGAAAAGGACACCAGATGTCTTTGACGTCATGTAAATTATCTCTATTTTTAAAAGTTACTCTTTCCCATTTGCTGCCAACTCAGAAAAGTCCAATTTGCCAAGATAATATATCTAGTGGGGCTGAAGATTTCCAAATTTGAAGTATCAGTCTCTTAGCAACCGTAGTACTCTTTGTATTAAAACTGAGCACAGTTTTCTGTAGCCTTTTATGCACCTAATCAGTGAATTCCCATTAAAGACAATATTGGAAAAATGTCATTTGGGATTCTGGTTGCACATATACACACACAGAGTCCACATTCTCCCTCCCCAGAAGGGTATTTATAGAGGTAGACATGTCAGGGAAATATGTGCCATATCTTATTCATGCAAGGAAGTAGATAAGAAATGAGAAGCTGAATGGGGGGGGGGAAGTGCAGCAAGAGCTGATAAGAAAAACAATATAAATCACGGAAAGAACTTTTCCTTCCATCTGGGTCTGGTTCAAGTGGTGGCCTTTAAGTGGTGGGCAGGGGTGAGAGAAAAGAAAGCCTCTTTTTTCTTGCCTCCTGTGCTTCCACCCAGTGCTGGAAGAGCCATTTGATGCCTCCCTTTTCTCCAAGCCTACAAGAGTTCTGGAAAGGGCTTTTTGACTCCCACAGTCACATCTGCTTCTCCCAGCCCAGCTCAGAAGCTCCTGCTCCTGGTAAGCTTTCCTTGGCTCAGTAACACTTGAGGGTGCCCTGCAGGAACCCGTGGGGTTGGAGAAGTGCATGGAACCCTTTTGGGTGTAGAAGGGATGACGTAAAGCCACTTCTCCTGCTGGGTCTCCTGTCCTTGTGGAGCTCCTGCAGTGCCTGCCCAGCAATTCTGGCCTTTTTCTTTCACAGACAGGGAGGAAACTTCACAAGCAAAAGAGAAACACGACTCCTGACACTGAGGGTGGTTTATCTCCCTGCAGGGAGCCAGTCCCACCTGGAGACCTCTCCCTCTGTCCCCCAGCACTCAGCCTTGGCTTGACTTGGATGAAATGCCATCCTCCCTGCCCACTGGGAGTGGCTCTGCACGGATCAGGAGCAGAAGACAGGAGCACTTTGGGATTTTAGGCACCAAGGACATTCCCATGCCCAGCATCCTCTGGCTGCATCCCACCATGGATTATTCTGACTGGGAGGGACCCACAGGGATCTTCAGGTCCAGCTCCTCAGGGGCTGAACCCACAACCTGGGCATTATTAGCACCAGGCTCTGCCCAACTGAGCTCATCTCCACCTGCATGGCTGGCTAGGAGTGGGGGCAAGGAGCACCTTTCCTTGTCCTGAAACCATCTGGACTGAAAGGAGCAGGAGCAGCTGCCCCTTCCTGCTGCCACAGCCACATCCCCCCACAGAGCCCCATCCCAGGGCAGGGGGAGCCGAGAGAGCATGTCCTGGCTGCTCCCAGGTGTCATCCCAGGTTCATCCAGACCTCCAGACCAGCAGGGCTGCTCTGCACTTGGGCAGGTTTGGGCACCACAATGTANCAGGAGCCTTTGGCTGATGCTCTGGGGCACAGGGGGTGACTCTTGGGGCTGGGGTTGGACTCTGGGAGCCTTGGGGGTCCCTGCCAGCCCAGCACACCCTGTGTGTGATTCTCTTTTTCCTCATCAAGCCCCACAACAGCCTCGAGATGGAACAGGAGCCTTGGAAACAGCCAGAGGTGAGTTCCTGCCACTCCACCACCACTCCAACAGGGCACAAACCACTCCTTGAAGCTTTTACAAAACAGAACAGGACCTCTCTTTTCCTTCCCTCCAGACAGATGAAAAGAAAAGGAAATCAATTCAACCTCTGCTCTGCTCCCAACTCCTCCAAGCACGACTGGCCTCCTTCCTCCCGCTCTCTCCATCATGCAATCCCCTCCTGTTATTTATGCCATGATGATTCCCCTGCACTCCAAAGGCACAGGGAGAGGTGCTGAGAGGCCCCTTCAGATTTACAACACGGATTTAGCTTCCCCATCCCTGCCCTGCTGCATTATTCACCGCGGGTTTACTCGGCTGCACGTGAAAAACGATCGCGAAATGATCTCGGCACTTGGTTTCAAAGGCACTCGAAATAAACGATGTGACAGCGAGCCCCGAGGGCAGCCACGGGCACACTTCAGTCCCTGCCTCGGGTTGGTGAGGGGGAGAAACTCGGGCATCAAATAAATACTACAGAGAAAGTTTATTTAATGACGGGGTTGCAGCTGGCCCGTTGCTGCTCCTCGTCTGCTCTTCGTTATCGTCATTAATGGCACAGACAAAGGGATTGGGGGCACCCTCAGCAGGTGTGCCCAGGCTGAGGGGGCAGTGACACACCTGGAGGGCAGTGACACACCCAGAGAGACCTGGCCAAGCTCCAGAAGTGGCCCCTGGGAATCTCCTGAGCTTTGACAAAGGGCTGGGGCTGCCCCTGGGTTGGGACAACCCTCAGGATCAATCCAGATGGAGCAGCCCTGGGAGAAGGACTTGGGGGGCTGCTGGGGGAGAGGCTGGACATGGCCCAGCCCAGACCCCCCCGTGCCCTGGGCTGGTCCCNNNNCCCCCCTGCAGAGCTGCCCCAGCCCTGGGGGCAGCACAGGGAGCACAGGGAGCTGCTGGAGAGAGGCCAGAGGGGCACCAGGATGGGCAGAGGGTGGAGCAGCTCTGGGGGGAGGGAAGGCTGGCACAGCTGGGATTGTTCAGCTGGAGAAGGTTTCAGGATGACTTGTCTTTTAAGATCCCACCTGGGATACTCTGTACAGTTCTGGTGCCACCAACACAGGAAGGACATGGCACTGTTGGAGCACTGCCCACTGCCAGAGGGCAAGGGATGGGATATTGGGAAGGAATTCCCCCTTGTGAGGGTGGGCAGGCCCTGGCACAGGTTGGGCAGAGAAGCTGTGGCTGCCCCAGCCCTGGGAGTGCCCAAGGCCAGGCTGGACAGGACTTGGAGCAACCTGGGCTGGTGGGAGGTGTGGAATGGGATGGTCTTTAAGGTCCCTTCCAACCCAGACCATTCCAGGATTAGATGGTGGGTTTGGGCTGCCATTATTTCCCTCACCTGCAAGCACAGCCTGTCTTGCTTTTACCAGTGTTAACACAGCAAAGAGAGGTTTTTAATCAGCAGCAGCAACTATTAACTAATCACCTGCAAACACAAGACAGCAGCACAGACACTTGGGTCGTACAAGCAGCGTGGGAGCAGCAGCAGCCTCAATATATCATCACAATGTCCATGTACAACACCAGCCATGGGCAGTGCTCACCTCTAAAACTCACAGTCTAGCTGGAATGCAAAGTGGAACTGGTCCCACATTAAAATTGCATTGAATTTCCCATGGCAATAATGAAGTTGTTTGATAAAATTACTCTGGAAGTATTTCTTGCAAACATTAATCTATTTAGATTCCTAAGAAATAATAAAGGAGAATAAAAAAAAAAACAAACCCACCTGACTGCTCTTGGCAGCTTTGCCATTAAATACATAATTAAATTCAAACTAAACCCAGTGCCTAGTGTGGATTCCCAGCACGGAGAAGGCAGGGAGAGAAAGAATCCAGCACTAATCCCTTTCCCAACACAAACCCCACAGAGCTCCCTCAGCTGAGGGAGAGACTCACACCCGTGTCCTGCTGGTGACCCTCTCTGGGCTCCTCCAGAGCTGCACAACAGCTCCAGGCCCCTGTCCCAACACCTCTTATAACCAGGTAGGGGTTGGTCTCTCCTCCCATCAATCAGCAACAGGACAAGGGGGCTTGAGCTCTGCCAGGGGAAATTTAAGTTGGATATTAGAAAAAAATTCTTTGCAGAGAGTGCTCAGGCCTTGGAATGGCCTGCCCAGAGAGGGGGGGGATTCACCGTCCCTGGAGGGTTTTAAACTGAGATTGGCTGTGGCACTGAGTGCCCTGGGCTGGTAAAGGACTGAATTTGGACCAAGGGTTGGACTTGATGATCTCCAAGGTCTTTTCCAACCCAATCGATTCTATCATTCTATCATTCCATGATTCTCTTCACTCAGGAGTTTGCTCTGAAACACCTCAGGAGAGAGAGAGGACCAGGGAGGTGTCTCACTGAGACACAAAGGAGCGAAGTTTCTACATCAGTTTTGGGGGGAATAACCCAAAGTTCCCATTGACATTCCCACCCCTCTGCCAGGGAAGCGGCTTCTCTGAGAACACAAAACCTGCTGCTGCTTTGTGTGCCGAGCTGGGCTGCAGCTTCTGCTTGCAGAGACTCCTCACAGCCCTCTCCAGCTGAGCCCACTGGGCTTGGACAACACCTGCCTGTTGTCTTGGAGATGTTCCTCCACTGAAACAACATCCCAGAGCTATTAGGGAAGTCCTGCAGGTTGCCAAGAGCTCCAGGGGATTTCACAGTGGCCAAGGATAAGGAGGAGGAGGGAAATCCCAGCTGTGCTCCTTCCACAGGCTGGATCCGTGTGCCAGCTGCCTGTGGAGGGGACTGGGCCCCAGTATGAGCACACTGGGAGATCCTGGACACAGGATTGTGGTGATGCAGGAGGTGGGGAAGGATAAAAACAGCACCCAGTCCTTCATTTCCATCTGATATTCTCTCCTAGTGTATTTAAGGAAAAAAGGTGGAAAAATCCCAAGCAGGTCTGCCAGTTTCTGAGAATCACAGAATATCCTGAGCCAGAAGGGACCCACAGGGATCATCCAAGTGCAGCTCCTGGCCCTGCACAGAACAGCCCCAAGAATCACACCATAAATTTGTTCTTTCCCTCTGCCATTCCTTCCCATCTGGTCCATGACACAGGCAGGACCACACCAATCCCAACAGGGGACTGGAAGTGTCCTCAAGAGGTCACACCTTCCCTCTGCTCCCCCAAAGCCTGGATGGAGCTCACCCAGGGCAGTGTTCATAGAATCACAGCATGGGTTGGGTTGGAAGGGACCTTAAAGATCACCCATCCCCCCCCTGCCCTGGGCAGGGACCCCTCCCACCAGCCCAGGCTGCTCCAAGCCCCATCCAATCTGGCCTGGGACACTCCCAGGGCTGGGGCAGCCACAGCTTCTCTGCCCAACCTGTGCCAGGGCCTGCCCACCCTCCCAGGGAAGAATTTTATTTCTCATCTCTAATCTCAACCTGCTCTGTGTTAGTTTGAAGCCAAGCTGGGCTTGACTCTGCCCAAGGAAGGGCACTGAGGAGCACCTGAAATGCTCACACTGACCAAGGGATTCCAACACAGCCCCAGCTCCCAGGAGGAGTCGTGTCTGTGCCTGGGAATGGTGACAACAGCTCAGAGCAGATCTGATCCTCAATCTCCAAACAGTTCCAAGCCCTCCACAAATCTTTCCATTTCTTTTATGATCACATTTACTTCTGTTTGTCCTGCAGCAAGAAGTTCCATGGCTTTACCATGAGCTGTGTGATGATCCACTTTCTCCTCTTCTGAAACACCTCCTCCAACTTCCATCTGACATTTTGCAGCTCTTGTTTTGGAACAGACAGCAAACAACTGTTCCCTGTTCTCATTCTCCACACCATTCACCCACTTTAGAGATGTAGATTCACCATATCCTTGGCTGTGCTCAGGCTGAAAAAAATCTTTGTCGAGCCATGGCACAACTTGCCTCACGTCATCTGTCCCTCCAACTTGGCCCATTCAGCCACTGCTCAACACTCAGAGCCACCAGAAACAAGGAGCTCCCACCAAACCCTTCACAAGAGCTGCTGCACTAGGAGAAAATAAAGAAGCAACCCCCTGAACACCCAAGGTGGAAATCCCACACCACCTCCCTGCAGACACCAGCAGCACTGGAAGCAGCTCCCATGGGAACAGGAGCTTCCCCAGGGTCACTGAAGAGGTCACATCCCCATAACCAACACAAGGGACAGGCCAGTGAGGTTTGCTGGGATGGGCTGGGATCTCCTGGCCACAGGAGTCCACATCAATCTTCACATGTCCTGTTGTCCCACCATCTGGGTACACCCCACTCTGTGTGCTCAGACCCCGGGGGTGATGGGGAAGGGCTCTTACCTCCAACTCACTGCCCAGGGGGGACAGTGGCCAACACCTGCACCCCTGATTTTTTCCTAATATCCAATCTAAACCTACTCTCTGTCAGTTTGAAGCCAAGGGGAGTTGATCTCTTCCCAAGGAAGAGCACCAAGGAGGACTTGAAATGGGCAAACTGACCAAGGGACAGCTACAAAGATGGGTCAGGGCCTGGAGGGGCAGCATGTGAGGGCACTGAGGGCACTTGGGGGGGTCAGCTGGAGAAGAGGAGACTGAGGGGAGAGCTCATTGCAGGGGAGGGGCAGAGGAGGGGCAGGCCCTGATCTCTGCTCTGTGGGGAGCAGGGACAGAGCCAGGGAATGGCCTGGAGTTGGGGCAGGGCAGGCTCAGGTTGGATCTCAGGCAAAGGCTCTTCTTTGCCCAGAGGGTGGTGGGCACTGCCCAGGCTCCCCAGGGCAGTGGGCACAGCCCCAAGGCTGCCAGAGCTCCAGGAGCCTTTGGCTGATGCTCTGGGGCACAGGGGGTGACTCTTGGGGCTGGGGCTGGGCAGGGCTGGGGGTTGGATTTGATGAGCCTTGGGGGTCTCTCCCAGCTCAGCACATTTGGTGCCACCTCTCCAGCTCCCAGCAGTTGTGTCCATGCCTGTGGACGTGGTATCAGCTCAGGACAGACCTCAGCCAGGGCTCATCTCCCAAACCAGACACACACAACAAACCATCCACTTCTGCCACCTCCACCAGAAGCCCCCCAAACCCCTTCACATCAGCCCATAACTCCGGGAGCGGCCACTTCCAGAAGGGACCCCTTGTGGAGAGGACGGAGAGCAGCCCCCAGTTGGCTCTTTCCTGCCTCTCTCTCTCTCTCTCTGCCTGTTTTAATGCAAAAAGCTGCAGAAACATTCCCACTTCATTACCGAAAGTGCTGCACGCGGGCCAAGGCAATGGGTAGCACTTTGGAGAGGCATCATTGCGTGGTTTCTGTACAATAATTAGCGTGCTCCGAGCTCACCAAGCCGGGAGCTTTACTAGCACTAAACAAGGGGAGCAGATTTGTAAACAGCTTGCTGTGGAGTAATATTTTTCTGCTCATATCATCTAAAAATATCTTGGGGGAGAATTTGCTCCAGCGCAAATGGCTCTGCTTGAAAGGCTTTAAAACATCAAAAAAAAAAAAAAAAAAAAAACTTTTTGAAAATTAAGAGCAGTTTTGAGCTTTTNNNAAGCTTATGATAATTCAGAGCAGGTTTGAGCTTTGTTTGTCTGCCTTTTTTCCTCTTCAAACAGTTGCAAAGCCCCGAGCTTGGCTTTGCTCAAAACCCCCCCCACTCCAGTTTTGGCAGGGAGGAAACAAAGCCTGTGCTGACGCCCACCCACGGCCCTCCACGGGGTCGCGTCACAGTTTCGTGTCGCTTTGGGGTCCCACGTGGGAGCAGCTCCACTCACTGCGTGGGCAGAGTCTCTGCCCCTGAGGAGCTGTGGGAGGAGAAGTCAACTGGGACCAGCCTGAAGCTCCTGGTTTCCCGAGTCCTGCTTTAAAGGTTTAACCCTTCCTAAGGTCTTTTACGTGGCATCCATGCCTTGGGTGAGGGTTGCCCAGAGAAGCCGTGGCTGCCCCAGCCCTGGGAGTGTCCAAGATCTGCTCTGAGCTGTTGTCACCATTCCCAGGCACAGACACGACTCCTCCTGGGAGCTGGGGCTGTGTTGGAATCCCTTGGTCAGTGTGAGCATTTCAGGTGCTCCTCAGTGCCCTTCCTTGGGCAGAGTCAAGCTCAGCTTGGCTTCAAACTGACAGAGAGCAGGTTGAGATTAGAGATGAGAAATAAAATCCTTCCCTGGGAGGGTGGGCAGGCCCTGGCACAGGTTGGGCAGAGAAGCTGTGGCTGTCCCAGCCCTGGGAGTG
Organism: Scytalopus superciliaris; assembly: GCA_013400415.1. Classification (NCBI taxonomy): domain Eukaryota; kingdom Metazoa; phylum Chordata; class Aves; order Passeriformes; family Rhinocryptidae; genus Scytalopus; species Scytalopus superciliaris. The sequence continues at coordinate 56,995 of VXBX01007110.1, forward strand.
TCCCAGGCCAGGTTGGACGGGGCTTGGAGCACCCTGGGCTGGTGGGAGGTGTCCCTGCCCAGGGCAGGGGGTGGCACTGGATGGGCTTTAAGGTCCCTTCCAACCCAAACCACTCTGTGGTTCTATGATTCCCTTTTGCTGATGGAAAAGGAGTCCCAGATGACTCTCCAGGAATCAAGATCTGCTATTTCCCGGAAGTCTGTAGGTGATCTCTCACTGTTTAAAAATATTTTACTTCCTCTCTAAATTCCTGAGTTCCCCATGGGAGCTTCAGGTCCATCCACCTCACCCTCTGGTGGTGAGGAGAAGCTTGTTTGGTGCAGTGTAGGTGAGTTCACAACCATCTGCAGCACTGGTTGAAGATCAGAGCAAGGATTCAGGTCAATTTGATACCACCAGGAGCAGATCTTGACTCCTTGGTTGGGCTGGATCCTCAGCTCCTCACTGGGACTGTGAAGGACACAGGTCCCCAGAGGGACAAGTTGCAGCACCAACTTCTCCAAGTGGGCAAAGCTGCTGAAAAGATGGTGCAGAGAAAGGAAGGTGGCCTGTAAAACTGGGATGGAAACACTGAACATGGACAGGGCCCAAAGGGCTTCGTGTGTGGCCAAGGCCAGGCTGGACATGACTTGGCCAACCTGGGCTGGTGGAAGGTGTCCCATGGCAGGGGGTGGAACAAGATGATTTTAAGGTCCCTTCCAACCCAAACCATTCCATGACCTTCATGACAAATAGCCCAGTCCTACCCTGGGGCCTCCTGGAGCTCCTTGGAGCAGCCATGGCCTGGTGGGACAGCCCTTCCCACCTCAGGATCCCAGACTTTGCTGGCCCACAGCCAGATGATCAAATCTCTTTCCCTTTATCTTGTGCCAGGTTGGACTGTTGTAGAAGGTCCCTCTGTTGGTTTATCTGGGAGAGAGCAGATCCTTGGGAAGTTTGTTGTTCCATCCACACTGATCCTGAGGAGGCTGTTAATGAAACCACAGAGAGCTCCTGATGCCCAGCAATGGCAGAAAGAGGAGTACAAAGTGGCCCACTTTTTACACTTCATTGGGAAGCTTTACAAATTAATTGGAGTACAAAGTCGGGTCTAATTGATGTTTGTATTGATTGAACTGCTCCAAGTCTTAATTTTGGTTGTAAAACTCACTTTAAAATAGAGCCATTTATAATTAAGACAGGATCTGTAATTAATGGAGTTTTATACTCATAAAACTGCCTCTCTCATCAGTCTAAATTAAACTCCACATGAAAGTTAGTGCAAATTAAATACAGTAGATGCCAAAACTACTTTCTCTGAACTCTTTGCTATTCTTATTAATGTCAAAACAGAAGTGATTTGGAGATGTGCAAAAGTGATGAAAATTCATGTCAGAAGAGGTGACAGCAGGGAAGGGCACCCTGTGGGTGCACAGAGCCCCGTGATGGTGCAGGACAGAGCCACCGAATCCTTCAGGCTGGAAAAGACCTCCAAGACCTCCAAGTCCAACCATCCCCAACCATCTCCATGTCCCCAAGTGCCACCTCCAACCCACTTTTTGACCACCACACCAGGAATCTGTGCCAGTGCCTCCTCACCCTTCCCATGAAGAAATTTTTCCTACTATCCAACCTCAGCCTCCTGGAGGACAAAGTGCCCACCCCGTGGGATGCAACCACAGAACCATCACCGTCGCCTTCAACACGTTCCACCACGAGCCACTTCCCACCTCCCAGGCAGAAAACTGAAGGATCCCCCTTTTTTCACAATCAGAAGTTGTCAAACCAACCTGCTTTTAAAAATCTCTTGGGCCAACCACCAGCCAGGGGGGTTCTCCAGGGGTGGAGCCCTTTCCTTCACGTGCTGGTGGTTCTTTAAACCAAGGGTTGACAACGTGTCCCCCAAACCCAGTAACGAAATCCTCCAGTCCTGGTGACTGTGGTTGACCCTCTGACTCCTTCCAGTTCGATCCCATGGGAAATCTTTACAGCCATCAACCACAATATTTACAAAGCACGGGCAATTTGGGGCTTGTGGCAAGAAAATAAATCATCTTGGGCATATGTCGAGAGCTAAAAGCTCCCCAATAAAGCTGTTGGCCACGTGCAAGAGCCTGCCTCGTCCTTATCTGGGTAATTAGCTAGTCCCTTCCTTAAAGGCTCCCATTTAATTGGGGTTGCTGTTTTTAGTGGGATAACATTTCCTCTTCCCAAAAGGGCCACTGCTATTTTTGTACCGTGGTGGTTTTTTTTTTTTTCCCCTGGCTGCCACATTCTGCCTTTCCCACTGAAATGGAAAAGTCACTGCAACCCTCAGCAAAGTATTTATGGCTTGAAGATTCCTACACATGTCCCTGAGTTGACATCCCTAAAAGCTTGTCACAGCTGCCCAGCATTATCCCACATAACTTCAAACTTCAGCTGAAGCTCCGGGTCCTTCCATAAAGAGCTTCACAGTCTGACTCGCTCCCTGTAGCTCCTCGAGGATGCCCAACTGTCCCCGTGGACAACAGAACATCAGGGAGTTGGAGAAGTCTCAGTGAGTTCTCCAGGTGGGGGAAAACTGTGGTCACAACCCCAGACCACACCTGGGCTTCCCTTCCTTGTGGAGAAGGTCTCTGTTGGTCCTCAGGATGGCCAGAAACGGTTCTGCTCCCACCAAGGTCATCGAAAACCACCAGGAGCCAGAGGTGAGGCCACAGTGGTGGTGGAAAAAATACCTCCCTGCATGGGTGGGAAGAAAGTGTCAAAAAGGGCATCAAACCTCTTTGTTCCATCTGTTTGGGAGCTGAACCAGACAGGTCTCTGAGTTTCTCTTTATAGCCCACTCTTTTCATCTGTGTTGCTCTCATCCCACCAAAGCCTCCGAGGCCTCACGAGCAAGTGCTGGACGAGGTTAAGTGGGAATGCAGCAAGCTGATTGTTAATGAAGCACATAAATTATCCTACTGGTAATTACCCAGAGGACTAAGGTTCAAAAGAGCCTCTGGCTCTTCCATCCTCAGTTCTGAGCCTACACACCCACCCCAGGCAGGCTCAGGTGCACTGCAGGCTGGGCTGGGACTGGCTTTGTGCCACCAGGAACTGGCAGCAACATCAGACGTGTCAAGGTCAGCTCAGGTGGACACAAGAGCTCCATCCCAAAAAACACCCCATGTGATGTCCAGAGTTCCCCCAGCGAGTCGGGGGAGCTGAAACTGAGGCCGTGAGGACGAGCCTTTCTCTTGGAGTCGGTACTAAAAAAGCTTTCCATGAGGAAGAGAAACGGCCACTAAAGACGAGCCAGATATCCGAAGTTTTCAGCATCGGGGAGTGAAAGCCCAGCTCTGCCCATGGGGATTTTGCTCCTTCTGTCCGTGGGATGGGAATTCCACATTTGCAAAAGAAGCACGCTTTGCTCTGGAGGCACCAAGTCCCTCTCCAAGGCGAAAGCAGCTCTCCCGTTGGCTAAGCGAGGAGAAGGACACCGACCCTTCTGCCTCCCGGGAAACCCTCCATGGGCAACTTCTCCGTGCAGAAAACCAGGAGGAAACTCAGGGATGTGCGGTGTTCGGCTTTCAGCATTGCTGGGCTGGAGCGACACACCCTGCCGAGCTCAGCGAGTCAGCACAGGAGCTTTTTCTTTGCCAGGGCTGTGAGTGGAGCCCAGCCCGGAATTGGCGAGCTGGAAAACATCGGGAAAGGGGCGATAACAACACCAAAATACCTGCAAACTGCAGCTTCAGGTCGCTGTTACAGCAAATAAACATCGGCGGAGCCGTCGCCCAGCGAGCTGTGGAGTCAGCACTTTGCCACAGCAACTCCTGCCGTGCCATGGCAACGCCCACGAGGTGCCCACCAGGCTCACCGTGCCAGGCAAAAGCCTTGACCTGCTGCGGCGAGACGAGAAAACCGAACCCGCTTCAAAAAGGCAAACCCCTCAAAAATGGGCAGCTTTTTAAGTATGAAGCTGCTTGTCTGACCCAACCTCCTCCTGCATTTACTGCTGTGTGACCCCCTAAAGGGACACCCGAGCCTCACCCTTGAAAGAAATCAAAGCACGGCTCCTGTTTGCTGTTTATCAAAGCAGGGAAATTAAAAAAAAAAGGGAGGTGGAAACACCAGACCTCAGTGCAGGAGATGAGGGAAGCCTGAGGAAAAGCCAGAAGCTCCCTCCAGACCCCTGGATTTAACCAGCCTCTTTATTTGCTTTGTCTCCATCTCCTTGGCTCATATATTCCACTTTTATTGTGAAAAATGAGAGCGAGACAAAAGAGAAGATGGGGAATATAGCAAAGAATTGAGAAACCGGCCTGGAAGGCAACTGGAATGAATCCTGAAGAAGTCATTAGCTCCCCTAACCCCTTTAGCAGACCCAAAATGGGGTGGGCAGGGCAAGTGTCTGTTCTGCATCTCAATCCAAACCAAACCTTGTATGCTTTTACTGCTCAGGAGCACCACTGGGCTGGAATCCCAGAATCCCAGACTGTGCTGAGCTGGGAGGGACCCCCAAGGCTCACAGTCCAACCCCAGCCCCAAGAGTCACCCCCTGTGCCCCAGAGCATCAGCCAAAGGCTCCTGGAGCTCTGGCAGCCTTGGGGCTGTGCCCACTGCCCTGGGCAGCCTGGGCAGTGCCCACCACCCTCTGGGGGAAGAGCCTTTTGCCTGAGATCCAACCCTGACATAACTCCAGGCCATGCCCTGGGTGCTGCCACCACCAAGAACAGGTCCCTGGGTTTGCAGCAGACCCAGCCCAGCTCATTAACAGGGCAATTAAAACATTGAGAGCCACTTGTAGGACACTGGCATGGAAGGAGCAAGACCCCAAGGACACAAAGCCTCAAGTTGACCCAGTCATGTCACCACCACTCTTGGGGATGCTCTTGGTCAGGATGGGACCAACCCTTCTCCATCACAGCACCTTGGCTTGGCCACCATCACAAGGCAATGCGTGTCCTGAAGGAGCCTGAGCCTCTCTGAGCTGCCCCAGCCACACGTCCAGGCTCCTGCTCAAAGGGGGTGTTTGGGTTTGACACTTTCAATGGAAGTGTCTGACTCGGCCAGCCAAAATCTCCACGTTTGCCTCCCTTCGGAAGAGTTGAAAAATTCAACCCCAAAATGAAACACTTTATTATATTTTTCCTTCCAGCTTCCAGTTCGTGGCAGAAAAACGCACAAGATTAAAATGTGCTGATTTGGCTTCAGTTGAAATGGATCCCCCTCACTTTTTTCCCCCAATTTAACTTTAATGAACTGAAGAATCCTTTGTTTGAAGAGCTGAATTTGGGAGGCAATGCCTGTCCTGGAGCTGTTAACGCTCCCTGAGGGACGGACTTGGTTCCTCCCTCCTGTGCAACCAGAGCTGCTGTTACTCCTGGTGCTTTTACAGGAGGAAACCTGAGCCCAACTCACTTCCACCTCCCGAGAGGCAAAGCAGGAGAGAACATCATTCTGGTGATACCCTGCAACTCTGTATTTTCCCTTCTGCAACACTGAAATCAAATTTACAAAGCGGTGACAAGCTGCATTTAAGTCGCTGTGATGGACATTTCATCCATCAGACACATTGGCAAACACGGTTTCACATTTCAAAGGCAGAAATTGCTGTGTCCCCTCAAAGCCCAATTTACTCCTTGTGTAGCAAACATGAAGAATTGCTGAGGGGAAAAAGAGCTTCCAATCTTTTTTACCTCAGCAATTACAATCAGTTCCACGGCCACATTTCTTCCCCCTCCCCACCCAAACCTACTCACACAATCTCGTGCCCCTGCATTAGATTTAGCTGAAAGAAAAGTAATGAGATTTTGTGTTTCTTGGCAAATTAAACACAAATTGCCCAAAAGAATAATCCTAAAACACAAAGTACTGCCTGAGCCCTCGTGTTTCTAACAGGCTTGTGTTCTAATGGCTCATTTAGAAAGGGAGTCTTCTCTTAAATGACATCCTAATGATGTGCACTCAGGACCACGAGACGTAAAGATCTTTCACTCCCAAAGCTTTGGGGGTTTATTTATTTCTTTTTTTTTCCCCCTGTGTAATTGTTATCAAAATAAAGGCAACATTTTAAGGAAGACTTTGTGCTGTGCAATACCAAAGACTGAAAATTCCAAACGTTTCTGGAAGTTCTTTTTCTCACTCTTACTTGTCTCGGGGGTGTTGCTGCGAAGGGTCTGTGGTGGCACCTCAGGCAGGGCACGGAACGGGACTCGCCGACTCGCTGCTTGGCAAAGCCATTCCAGTTCCAGCTGGGAGTTTGATCCTGTCTGCTTTTGCCACTGCTGCCAGGTGGCAGGGCTTGGCAAACCTTGTCCCTGAGGACGGTGAGCTCGGAGTGTTGCTTCGTGTCCTGCACTGCCACAACCCCTCCCTTTCGGTCCTCTCAGCTGCCTCGGGGCACGAGGGGCGTTCAGGGTGGAGATGGGCAGGAGAACAAGGCACAGAGCAAGGTCCTGGCTCAGCTCATCCCTCCAAAACCCACCCGGTGCCAGTGTAATGAATGAGTTATCTTTGTTCCTGACATCGCATGCAGGAGCTGAGACATCCCTCAGTTATCTAAAAAGCATGTAGAGAGCGGAGACAGTCTCGGGTAATTTAACACCACGGGCATCCAGTAAAACAAACAACTGGGTGCTGATGATAAAGAGAGAGATTTGACAGGAACGGGGGTCAGACTTCCTAGAAGATGACTGAGGAAGACTTCAAGCCTTCATCCCAGCGACCCCCAGAGAGGCAGATCACGACCACCGGCGCACACACAACGCAGAGGATACCGGCCGACCAGAGATAAGAACCAGAAACTGTATAAATAAAGGAGCCCTTCCCCGTTTTAGGTGCGAGCCTTTGGCGGATCATTATCTCCCCGGCCGCCTAGCGCTGTTTTGCTCTTTTATCGCTTGCTAATTCGTTTACTAATAAACTCTAATTTTTTTTATATATACAAATTGGCTCCTCCAATTTGTCACAGCGTCTGTAACACCAGCACCAGAGAGCCCCTGGCTGAGCCCTCTCTGCCTGCACGGCGCACCATCACCCAGCGAGGACCTTGGGCTGCCCTCAGTCTGCCAACCTCTGGCACAGTTTTAACTCATTTCATTTGGAGAATGAAGAGCCTGAGCCAGATTGGCATCAGCCTGAGGGACTGCAGTGAGATCAGCCCTGCACCCTGCGCTGCAGTGGCTCTGCTGGCACGGGCAGCTCCACCACCGCTCTCCTGGTGAGCCCTGCTGCTCTCCTGGTGAGCCCTGCTGCTCTCCCCGTGCTCCTGCCCAGCCCTGACACCGAGGCACAGCGGGACACCAGAGGGCTGGGGGACAGCAAAGGGCTGAGGCTCCTTCTGTGCCTCCCCGGTGTCCCCAGGAGCGTCCCCACCCCCCGTGGGTCCCTGCAGCCCTCCCTGCACAGCACCCACTGCCTCGGAGCACCGCGAACCCCGGGGAGATCCTCACCCCTTGGTGTTCACAGGAGCTCAGCCTGGCTCCAAAGGGTTCACCCTCATCCCTTTGGGTGGCACCAGCGCCACTGGAAGTGGAAAAGCAGCACATTCCCAATGGGCTCCTGCTCTGTCCTCTGTACCCATCTGGTGGCTGTGACCACAGGGTCACAGTTGAAGGCTGCTCGAGGCTCCAGCTGCCAGTTTAGCTCTAGGGACAGCAAACCCAGAACTGGAGGCAGCTGGACATAATTTCTGCTCCAGAGACAGCAAACCCAGAACTGGAGGCAGCTGGACATCATTTCTGCTCCAGGGACAGCAAACCCAACACTGGAGGCAGCTGGACATCATTTCTGCTCCAGGGACAGCAAACCCAACACTGGAGGCACCTGCACATCATTTCTGCTCCAGGGACAGCAGAAAACACTGGAGGCAGCTGGACATCATTTCTGCTCCAGGGACAGCAAAGCCAACATTGGAGGCAGCTGGACATTATTCCACCTCCTCTCCAGCTCCAAACTCTGCCCTCCACCCTGCCCTTCTCATCCTGCACAGCCTCATGTTCCTCCCCTTGTCTCCTCCTGCCTTCCCCAGCTCTCCTTGCACGGATGAGTCTGGATTTTTCCACCTATTCCTCCTCTCAGCTGTGGCTGTGATATTCCCAGGACCCTGGGAAGGGAAGGGAACCCGAGATTTCCAGCCATAGGGATGGGACAGCCAGGGCTGTTGGTTTAATTCCTGGCACTGCTCTCACCTGCCCCCCTCAGCTCGACTCGCACCCTGCCAAGCGAGTTCTCACCCTGCCAAGTCACTGGCCTCGTCCTCAGGACAGCAAATGCACTTTGATACACAATGCCAAGAGGCCCAGGAGGACAGTGCCCATCAGCAGGGCACAGAGGGTGATGGGCACGGGCCAGGAGAGCAGATCCTGCCCGGAGCAGGTGCCCCACGAGCCAGACTGGCCAGGCTGGGATCACTGACCTTGGCACGGCACTGCTCGAGCGCTGTGGGAACAAAGAACCTTCCAAAGAGCCAGGTGAGACCCTCCCTGGGTCACTGGGCTTTTCTCCCTGTCATTCCTGCAGCAGTTGGTGCCCTCCCCGTGGCACCAACGGGCACAGTGACACGGGCACTGGGGAGTCAGGCAAAGGCACTGCTCGTGGGGGACAAGGTGATGCTTCAGCCAGAGACCCCAAAGCTGTGCTGGCTCAGTTGCTCCCCTTCCCATTCCCAAGTATTGCTGCTGCCTGGTAAACTGAGGCACAAAGGGATCCCAAAACAGCCCAGGAAATAATAACAAATGGATCCCAGGTAAACTGAGGCACAAAGGGATCCCAAAACAGCCCAGGAAAGAACTACAAATCGATCCCACATAAAGTGAGGCACAAAGGGATCCCAAAACATCCCAGGGAAGAATAACAAATAGATCCCAGGTAAACTGAGGCACAAAGGGATCCCAGAATAGTCCAGGGAAGAATCACAAATAGATCCCACATAAGCTGAGGCACAATGGGATCAGTGATCCCAAAATATCCCAGGAAAGAACCACAAATAGATCCCACGTAAAACTGAGGCACAAAGGGATCCCAAAACATCCCAGGGAAGAACCACAAATAGTTCCCAGGTAACTTGAGGCATAAAGGATCTCAAAACAGTCCAGGGAAGAATCACAAATAGATCCTACATAAACTGAGGCACAAAGGGATCACTGATCCCAAAATAGCCCAGGGAAGAACCACAAATAGTCCCCACATAAAACTGAGGCACAATGGGATCAGTGATCCCAAAACAGCCCAGGAAAGAACCACAAATAGTCCCCAGGTAAACTGAGGCACAAAGGGATCCCAAAACAGTCCAAGGAAGAACCACAAATAGTCCCCAGGTAAACTGAGGCACAAAGAGATCCCAGAATATCCCAGGAAAGAACCACAAATAGATCCCACATAAACTGAGGCACAAAGGGCTCAGTGATCCCAAAACAGCTTCTCCATATAGGGGACCATTCAGAAAGAGGTTTTTCCCCCTGAATACCGAGGTTTGGCTGTCAGGTCACGGACTCACAGACCATTCTGAGTCCGACCCTTAAGCGAACGGACTGGATGATCCTTGTGGGTCCCTTCCAGCTCCGAATATTCTGTGCTCTGACACCTAAACCTCATTATTTAGGGGGGGGAAACCTGTTTCTGAGCGTTCCTCTGTAGAGGCTTTTTGCAGGTGTTTGCACTTGGGCGAGTCGGCTGCTCTGAGGGAGCCGAGGGAGTCCCTTCAGCTCTGCCGGGAGGTGATTAAAGCTGAAGTGCTGAAAGCCACAGCCCGGCTGAAATGTGTGTGCCCACAGCTCAGAGGGACATCGGGCAGCCCACAGCACCACCACCCCAGGAAGGACACGTGCACAGAGGGCAGATGTGATGGGTTGGTTTTTTGTAGGCCTTCCTTGGTAACCAGGGTCAAAATCTAGGCAGGATTCCATCCCATCTCTTCACAGAATCAGGTGTATATAAGCCCAAGGGGGAGCTGTTCTTTTTTCTCTTTTGCTTTCTTTTCCTTCACGGGTTAGCACACTGACAGGCTCTGGGTGTTTAGGCCTGGCTTATCTGTGTTAGGCCAGGCCTGCTCCCAGGGCTGTTTGCCTGGGCTGGCGGTGAAGGTTAAGAATCTGCTTTTCTAAGGAAAGTAGTGAGTTTACTATTGCATTTGTTACTTACTGAGTTAATTTCTGAATTTAGATTGTATATATTTGTTTGTCTTATTTTCCCTATTTTGTCTCCCTCTCCCTTTTCCCTTCCCCTTGTCCCTTATTGGGGTGGTTTGGGGGTCCCTGTCTCGTTGTACCCAGTATATAAATTTAATATATGTAAATATAGATATTTCTTCAATTTTCTCTTGCTGCTTGTTGCCATTTCGGGAGAGGGAGGAGGGAATCTTCCTTGTGAGGTTTGGCCTTTGGCAGAGAGAGCCAACCCAAACTTTCACAGCAGAGCATCCAAGAACCTCCAAATCCTGAAGTGTTTCCAAGCATGGGAATGAAAGGATGGAGCTGCAGAACCCGGTGCTGACCAAGAGGGAGATGCTGTTTGTGGCAGCACCCACGGCACCCTCTGCTTGGCACCCAGGGCTGGGATTCACCACTCATCTCCCAGCTGCTCCACTGGCAGCTTCTCCAGCCCTTTTCCAAGCCCTGCACCAGCCCCTGAGCCCAGAGCTGATAAAGAGGCCCCAGGAATGGCAATAAATAGCCAGCCATTTGCTCAGCACGCAGGGCTGTCTGAGGCAGCTCAAATGCAGGGCAGGGGCCACGTTTGTGCCTCTCTCTGGGCAGTTAAATGATAAAAAATGGCTTATCAGAGTGATTTTCAGTTGGGGCACCGAGTGCTTCACCCTCCCCTGCAGTGCTGAGGTCTCACAGTCACAGAACAGCCCGAGTTTGGAAGGGACCCACAAGGATCATCGAGTCCAACCCTCAGTTTCCCCAGTGCCCTGTGGCTTCAGAAGGAGCTGGATGGCTGAGGGAGTTCCCACCTGATTTAGAAAAGGAGCACCATCATCCCCCCTTTATGGGCTGGGGGAGATGGTCCCAGGCTGCTTCCTGCTCAGCCCCAAAAGCCCCAAAGCTTGGTCAGCAAATGAGTCTCCCTTTGCCAAGGAAAAATGCTCTGGACAGACTGACACCCCAAATGGAACGGTGTTCTCAGCAACACCCACCTGGCTGGGTGTGCCCCCCGTGTCCAACACACCAACACCTCGCTGGATCCACAGCTTTCCTGTGCCTTCAGCTGGGAAAGGAGGGAGCCAGAGGCATTCAGGCTCCTCTGCTTCCAGCCCCGGGGTGTCTGCTGTGCCCCCTGCCCTGCCCCCCTCCACACCCGGGTAAATGCCACTGCCTGGGGGGTACATGGGCACAGCAACGAGGCAGGTAAGGAGGAGACCCCTGAGCCCGCTCAGAAATGCTTCCCAGTGTAGCAGCCACTTGCTAAAACCAGGGGTTTGAGACAAGGGACTGAAGGAACTTGTAAAATTAATGATCCAGCCGAGCAGCTTGCATAAAAAATTAAAAATCCGCATTAAAATTTGTATAAACGTGTCGCAGCAAGATTTAAATGCCTTTTAAAGCGTGTTTAGCTCTTGATGGGGCTGTGCTCAGTTCCTGTGGCCCGAGGCACTGCAGGGTCTCAGCTCCCTCCTCTGAGATCCTCCCCAGCCCTGCAGGAGCACCAAAGCCTCAGCAGCCCCTCTGCTGTGAGAGACACACACACAGCAGCTCTGGGAGGAGCTGCATGAAGGGCCCCAAACCAACTTCTTCCCAGCTTAAAGAGGCTCCTTCTCCACCCCAGTAAGCCAGAAAGTCCCAAGCCCTGCCCAAGCATCTCGGAATATCCCCCACCAGTCGTTCCCATAACTATGTCAGCATAGCTGGACTTCAAACAATCTCTCTAATTGTTGTCCAGATGGTGTCCCTGTAATTCTAATTTGCTGGCAGCCAATCTCATTTTATTTATACTCTCTTGCTGCAAGGAGCCTTGGAGATGATGCTGATGCCTGTTCTTGGACTTTGGGGGCAGGGAGTGCAGGTGACACATTCTCCTTGGCAGAGGGGGCGGGAGAGGGGGAGCAGAGCTCCTGCAAACCCCTCCCAAGGCTGAACCCTAAAAACTGTTTGTCTCCCCCTGGGCAATAAAGCTGCCAAAGCATTGGAAGGTGGAGATGTTTTCTGTTCTGGAGTTTTCCCTCCCATCTATAGTTTTTTTTGACACCTTCCTCCTGAGGATCTCCAGTGCTGGAGAAATCCCAGTGCTGATCTTACAGCCCTGGTGGTCCCTGCAGCAGCTCCAACCCTCAAGACGTGGTCCTTCTCTCTGTAAAACCTGGAGGAGCCAGACCTCCCTGTGCTCAGACACTTCGGGTGTCCAAACACTGTTTGGGGTGGGAAGTGCTACAAATTCCAGGGGGGAAAAAAGCTTTCCTGGAGGCTGGGAGTGGAATGTTGGTGATGCTGGGGCTGGTTGGATGGATGGCTGTGTGTGTGCAGCACACAGGACCTCGCTGTCCCAGGGGGGACATTCCCAAAGGGAGCTCAGGAGAGCAGAGCCCTGCCAGCTGCACCAGGCAGGGGGTTCACCTCAGCTCCTGGAAATCATCTGGAAACTTCTAAGGAGTGGGACAGAGCCCAGGGAATGACAACTACAAACCTCTGCCTCGGGGGGTTCCCTTGTACCTCAGCAGGGCTGGGACAGGCACCCCCCACCCCTCCCTCAGCAGCTCTGCTGGACATGAAATGTCTGGGGCAAACGGGAGCCTTGAAATAAAATAATACCCTGCAGAATTTCCTGGGAGGGTGGGCAGGCCCTGGCACCAGAGAAACTGTGGCTGCCCCATCCCTGGAAGGGTCCAAGGCCAGGTTGGATGGGGCTTGGAGCAACCTGGGCTGGTGGGAGGTGTGGAGCCAACCCACTGAAGGAGTCTCTGATTATTAATTAAGATTATTAATGCTGCACCAGATTTTACCCTTTTTTTAAAAGAGGCTGCTTCATACCTCCAACTCCCAAGTCCCAAGGAAAGCCACACTGTAATTAAAACATGTAGCTGGAAAATTAGCAGAAGGAGCTCAGCAGAAGTGAGAGGCACAGCTGCTTCTGTCCACACAGCCCTCTCTGCACGGTGATGCTGCACTTTTATATTCAGAGACACGACTCACTATCAAAGCCCAATATAAGACATAAATAATTCCATTTCCAGCCATGACCACTCACGGCAGCGACACTGTGGATAAACCTCTCCTTAAGAAGAGCTCCTGCAACAAGAGAAAATGAGCTTTATACAGTTCCAGCCACTTAATTAACAGGCTGCTTGCAGTGCTTACACTGAGCCCCGTGCACAAACCCACGTGTGGAGCATCCCGGGGTGGCTGGATCCCAGTGCATGCTCCACCTTGGCATGTCCCCTGTCCCACTCCTTCCTCCTTTTTCCTTTCCTTTCCTTTCCTTTCCTTTCCTTTCCTTTCCTTTCCTTTCCTTTCCTTTCCTTNAAGTGTTTCCTTCCCTTCCCATGGACATCAAGCCGAGCCGAGCAGACTCAGCCTGTTGCTGCTGTGTGAGTCAGTCAAGTGACTAATTCCCCTCTCCCCTGGGTTTCCCTCCTGGAGCACATTCCTTCTCCAAACCACGGCTTGATGTCACCTGGGACACCCAAGATAACCCGTGTGGGCACAGCCAGCTGGCTGGCCAGGCTGGAGGGACCCTCCCTGTCCCTTTCCCTTCCCATCAGCAGGATTAAAATCTCTGCTGACAAACAAACAGAGCCAGAGAAAATCAAACTCAACACCCAGAGAGAGCTGAGTTGCTGCACAACAGCCCCGACTCTCCGGTGAGCAGGGACTGGTGTCAAACCCTGCTGGGAACACAGGGGACAACGAGGAGCTGGATGAGCCACAACCCTCACAGCTCTCGGGGTTTCTGCTGAATAACAACCCCTGAACGGGACAGCAGCACCACAGGATCGTGGAATCACAGAGGCAGAGCCATGGAATGACAGAGGCAGAACCATGGAATCATGGAATCACAGAGTCACAGAACCATGGAGTCATGGAATGACAGAGTCAGAGCCATGGAATCACAGAGGCAGAGCCATGGAATCATGGAATGACAGTCACAGAGCCATGGAATCAGAGAATCACAGAGTCACAGAATCAGAGAACCACAGAGTCACAAACTCACAAAGTCAGTCACAGAATCACGAAATCCCAGAATCCCAAAACCCCAGAATCACAGACTGTGCTGAGCTGGAAGGGACCCACAAGGAGCATCCAGTCCAACCCCCAGCCCTGCCCAGGCCCATCCCCAAGAGCCACCCCCTGTGCCCCAGACCATCAGCCACACCCCCCTGGAGCTCTGGCAGGACATCCAATATCCAAAGGCCATCACCTCAGACGTGCACAAAGGGGGGTAACACTCCTGATCTCAGCCTTATTTCCAGGGGCAGGGTGAGGATGGCACAGCTCTGTCTGTGCTGTGGGGCCATTTCACCCTCTGTGTGTCCCCAGCAGGGACTCAGAGTGTCACCAGCCCCACAGCTGCCCGTTCCAGAACCTTCTGCAGCCCCAGCACACCTTGAGCCACCTGGCACTGCTTCAGTTCTTGGCAAGCAGGAGACAACTTGCTCATGTAAACTCCCCTTGGGGCAGCATTTAACCATGACCTTTAAATTGTTTCAAGAGCTGTTTCCCAGCTTGTGCTGGAGCAGCTCGTGGTTCTCTTCTGTGCAGGAAAGAGGGGACAGGAGGGAGGGTTGTTGGGAAGAAGTAGAAACCGGGTAAAATGCGGGTGTGTAACCTTTAATCCCAGAAAAGCCCCTCGGTGAGGCATCTCCAGGTTCCTGCCTCGAAGCTGCTGCACCCCAAACTCCTGCAGGGAGCAGCTCTGCCCCACTTGGTGTGCTGGCACGTCCAGTTCGGGCAGGCAAAACCACGCTCTGCAATTTGCACCCTGGAGCTCAACCTTGGAGCCCAAAGATCTCTGCCAGCCTAGAAAAACCCTTTCAGATACCACAAAGCCACCTCCTGGGGCAGGAGCTGCGTGAGCTGAAGGCCCAGATGCCAAAAGCTGCCCTGCAGCACCATCTCCTCCTGCACAGGCACCGCTGATTTCAAAGGAATCTGGGTCAGGCAAGGATTTGTCTCGATGTCTTTCTGGACAAATTGCTGCTGCTGGGGCTGAGCTTTGGCTTTGCTCTGCAAGGCACTGAGTAGCTCCCATCTCCCAGGCACTTTCTGCAATGCCTACTTACCATGCATGTGCCTCCCTTCAGGTGATATTTGTCAGATTCCTGCTATGGCAATGTTTTTGCCTCCTGACAATACCCTTTAGATAGAGCCTATGGAGGTGGATGACTCAAGCCTGACATGATTATTTCCATCCACCATTTTTTTTATTAAAAACGCTCCGGCGTGAGGACAGCAGCTGATTTTCAAAGGGATGTACAAACCACAGGGTCTGTACAAGCTGTGCCTTCCTTTCGTGTCCCCCAACAACAGGCAGCAAATCTCTGTGTGAAACACTCCCTCCCAGCCTTCATTTCGAATCCCCTGCACAGAAACCTCGGAGCACACGGCAATAACTCCCCCCTCACCCCCCCAGAGCCCTGAGAGACGGGTTATGGATGGGCTGCCACTTCCAACTTCGTCACTTGGTTGCTGTTACAAAGTTAAGGATCTCCTAATATGGATTTCGGCGAGTTCATTCCCTTCGGTGACGGTGACGGCTCCTAAAGAGCCTCACGCTGCTGCTTCAGCACCACAAACAGCTCGGAATAAACGAGGCATCAGCAGTGACCTCTTATCTCTCCGGCCTCTTCCCTCCCAGGGCTTGGAGCAGAGTGGAAAAAAACAGAGCCCGGTTCAAGCTGACAGGTGGCTGATGGAAGTCCAGGGGAGTTTTGGTAGGGGGAAAACTTCCTCTGCTCTCCTGAGATGGCCACCTGGAACGTTGTGTGCAGTTCTGGCGCCCTCGACACAAGGGAGGGTGTGAAATTGTTGGGGCAAGTCCAGAGCAGGGCCAGGAAGTTGGTAGGAGCACCTTACCTATTGGGATTGTCCAGCCTGGGGAGACCTCAGAGACTCTTCCAGTGCCCAAAGGGGCTCCAGGAGAGCTGGAGAGGGACTGGGGACAAGGCATGGAGGGACAGGACACTGGGAATGGCTTCCCACTGCCAGAGGGCAGGGATAGGTGGGATAATGGGAAGGAATTCTTCTCTGGGAGGGTGGGGAGGGACTGCGATGGAATTCCCTGAGAAACTGTGGCTGCTCCATCCCTGGAAGTGCCCAGGGCCAGGTTGGACAGGGCTTGGAGCCACCTGGGCTGGTGGGAGGTGTCCCTGCCCATGGCAGGGGGTGGAATAAAATGAATTTCAAGGTCCCTTCCAACCCAAACCATTTCATGATTCTGAGTATTCCTCGGAAACAGAACCAGGCAGAGAAGAGGCAGAGCAGCATCTTCAGCACTCCGTGAATTCATCCCAAAACACTGGATTCCTTCCCCCTTACATTACTTGGAATATCTCTTGATCTCCATATTATCTCTCACCCATCACCCTCAGGCTGCAAACCGGGAGAACTTGTCAGTATTCCCTGCAGGGACATGCAGGAGACAGCCTGTATTCCAACCTGTATTCCAGCCTGTATTCCAACCTGTATTCCAACCTGTATTCCAGTCTGTATTCCAGCCTGTATTCCAACCTGTATTGCAGCCTGTATTCCAACCTGTACTCCAACCTGTATTCCAGGCAGGCTGCAAAGGAGCCTGCAGCATCCCAAAGCCCACGCTTCCAGAACTCCTGCCCCAAGTGAATGGGGTCGACACACACAATTCTAGAC
>VXBX01007110.1:73787-95570 GCA_013400415.1 Scytalopus superciliaris
CTGCTGGGAAAAAAAAAACCCGACAGATCAGGCACTTGTTGGAGCCTCAAGGCAGGGGGAACGTTATAGAAAATTCCCACTGACTTCCCCAGCTTCAAACCTTTAATAATTTAACATGTGTGACTGGAATTTCTCAATAGGCTGAACTCCCTCAGGAGCAAAATCTCATTGAAAAAGAAACCAAGGAGAATTTGGGCATCTTTTCCCCCTCAGCCTGTAAGATTAAATGCAAATATGTTATTGGCATCGAGCTATCACAGCTTGATACATCCACAAAGCTCCCGTACCCTGACATTAACTTCTCAAGGGAGAACATTCTGTTACTCGCCCCGAGACGGTTTATGCTGAAAGGCAGAAAGGCTAATTCTGGTTTGTGTTGGGCAGCGAACGGCGGCACTTTGGGCACAATCACCGGCACGGCCAGCCCCTGAGCCGGCGTGAGTGACAAAGCCCAGGAAGACAGAGCTGCTGCCTTCATGTTAAATATAAATTCCAGAGGCTGCGTGCTGCCGGCTGGCACACGCCAAACCGTCTCCAGCTTTTTATGCCGCTCTGGCTTTTGCAGACGCCGATCGATTTGGTGCCGCTTCTGTGTTTGAAGGTGGGAAAACACGGCCTGAGGTTGAGCTTTTCTCCTCTCGCCTTAGAACCGGGGCACGTCTTCGTGGCAAAGCCACGGAGCCCTCCAAAAAGGGGCGTTTGCAAAGCACGGAGCGGTCAGGGAAAAGAATTTAACTACATTCTAGCGAGAATATTGTGCTTAATAGTCGGGGAATAAATGGGTGATTAGTTAAATCTCCTGGAGGACGAGGGGGAGACTCTTGTGCGAGGGAGCCGCACCCGCATTAGCAGAGCCCAGGCTGCTCCTTCACACCTAATTCGCTTCATTTGCCCTTAATTAAGGAGGTGATCCGAAGCCTCCAGCGCTGGTTTCTCCTGGGGGGGAGGGGGAGGTGGGGCTGTTCTCCCACCGCGTGGGAAAAGCCATGCCAGAGGGTTTGCGTGGATCGGGGAGGCACGGGAAGGATGGGAAGGAGGCTGGGCTGCCTTCCCGTGCTCAGCCACAGACCATTCCCACGCAAACAGCAGGGAAACAAAGCCGGGACAAGTATTCCCAGTGGGATGGGATGGCCCTGACAGTGGGTTCCAGTCCTGATGCCACTTCACTGAATCACAGATTTCTTAAGGGTGGAAAAGACCTTTGAGATCATCGAGTCCAACCTGTGACCAAACACCAAATGACAACGACAGCAGAAATGCTCTAATCAGGGTTGGAATAACCAAAACTTCCTTGTTTTCTGCATTTGAGAGGAACTGCAGGACCTCACCCCAAAATCCTTCTACGTGCTCAGCACCCCCACCCCCCCTGCACAGGGACAGGGGCAAAACTTCTCCTGCAACACAACAGGTCACCTCGAGGATGCAGAGAAGCTGACACAGTTCAGTTCAGCTGAACTTCAATCTTTAAGCCAAGCTCCTGGAGCCCAAGAGAAGAGCCCAGAACATGCCCTTGGCAGTCCTGGTGTTCCTGGGGTGTGAGCTAAGCTGCACTGGAAGTGGTTCCTCACACTGCCCCCTCACATACTCCTTAGGGAGGAGAAGACACTGTTTGTCCCAAAGAGAAGTTAATGGAAAGCTCACAAAGCCCAAATCCAAAGGCTCTGAGCTGGCAAGGCTTGAAAAGTGAGGGCTGATTGACCAAAGCACAGCTGAGGAGGGGGAGGGTGGACAGAAATGTTGCTGTTTTGCCAAATTTCCTCCAACCTGTCCTGCAAGGACCATTTCCACCTTGCCACCTTTCCCTTGACAGTTTCCTCATCAAGTTCTCCATGAAGGCCACTCATGATCATGACTTGTACCAAGAGCTTCAGTTTGACCCACAGCACTCCAAGACCAGCTGTCAACAACATCAACTTCTGCTTAGAAACAACCCTGGGGAGCCAAAAATCATCTACTAACGAGACCTTCCCACCAACAACCAGCTTCCAGGGAGAAAGTGATGGCATCCTACAGGCAGCAGATGAGGACAAGCCTCCTGGTGGCCTCTGCCAACCTGAGGCTGGTCTGTGTTCCCAGTCAGCGACCTGTGACAGGGAATGTTGAAGCTCTTTCCAGCCTCGAGCTGCCTCCCTGCTCCATGTCCCAGAGAGCAAGCTCACTTTTGAAAGGTCACAAAGGATAGGCACAGACTCAACTCTGCAGGTCGCAGGCAAGGCCGAGAACATCTCTGTAGACAACATCAGCCTCTTGCAAAGTTTGGCCCCTCACTGTCTCAAAAAGCTGCCTGATTTCTAAGAAGGACAAAAACCGGGACTAAAATCCCTTCTCTCTGCCCCTGAGCCATCTCACTTCCTCCTCGCTTCCCAGGGAATGCTGCATGACAATGCCACGGAGAAGGTGAAAACAATCCCGACTTGGCAAAGCCCTGGGGAGTTGCTCACCGTCCAGCTCCTCCACCGAGATGTTGGCGAGCTGTTCGCTGTCGCTGCCGGCCGAGAGCGAGCGGTTCAGGTAGTTGCCCTTGTACAACAAGCCAGCTGTCACATGGTGGAATGGCATCTTCTCCCTGGGCACGAGAGAAAAAGGTTGGGTTGAGTTATTTGGCTCTGCTTTGGGGTTTTTTTTTGGGGGGGGTTTGGGGTAGTACAAGAGCCCGGCTGGAAGGGGCAGGGGGAGCGAAGCGTCCTCTGCCGAGGTTGGGTGAGTGACTGATGGATTGCAGGTTGGATCGGGTGTCTGAGGAGGCAGCTAAACAAACAAACCAACCAAAAAGCAGCTGCTGCTTCTGGATGCTGAAAAAGAAGGAGCAGGGACAGAGCAGGAAAATAGGAATCTTGAGAACTTGTGCTGCAGCTTCCAGCCTTCAGATTTGCTGCCTGGTAGTAATTACACAGTGCACAAGGGGCTGCACTGACACGTAATTAATTACAGATTGGTTTGAGTTGGAAGGGATCTTAAAGCTCATCTCGTTCCATCCCCCACCACCTTCCACTAGTTGAGGTTGTTCCCTGTCCAACCTGGCCTTGGACACTCCCGGGGATGGGAAATTCCCAACTGGATCCAGCAGAACCACCTGGACATCACCTCTCAGAGCCTGCTCTGGAGCTTCTACACCCCTGACATGGCTCAACCCCCCTGGCCAGAGCATCCCCCCTGTGCTCCACACCTCAGTGGGCCTCGCTGGTGTTATAAAAATGACCACCCAAATGACCAAATCACGCGACAAAGGGCAGTTGAATTTTGTAAGTGCGAAAATGCCCGAGCAGCAGCGCTGGGCGCACCGCAGAGTCCCCGCCCTGCTGGTTGCACCCCGGTAGAGCTCGCAGGCTCTCTTTAGATACATTGAAAACATACATATTCTTTTATTTCTTGTGAAATGATTAGCTATTTGTTTTTCTTCTTAGATCCGGCGTGGCGCTTTTAGGTAATTAGTTTTTCTAGCGTGATTAACTTCATTGTTAACCCATGATCTACATCTCTACCTTGTTTTGAAGGTTCTTCCTTCTTATCTTGATTTGCGTCTGTCTCCTCATCGTGTTGAGTTGCTCGGTTTATCTTTGTCTTCATTGGATCTCAAAAGGCTGCTTGGCTATTTAACTTGACTTCTCTTCTTTTATATGTTAAACGAAAACATTGGGTCTTGCCTTCCCCCATATCTTTCTAGGCCTTTACTGCTCACTTCAAAATGCTTTGTCATATATTTCTTTTATTTAACACGAATTAAATCTATGCTTTTTACACTGGGAACAAGAAGAAAATTCCCATTCTAGCAAAACGCAGGCAAGAAGATTTTCATCCCACCAACAAGACAGAGAGCAAAGGAAAAATCCTGCTCCCTGGGAGGCTGGAGCAGCGAAGTGTTTGCAAACGTGGCAGGTATAAACCCCTCAGCCCTGTGAAGGGCAGCCGTCTGCCCAGCCAAGAGTGGGAATTACTGTCAGCAGCACTTACACGCTGATTTAGGAGACACAAGAAAGAGGCGAGTTTGCCAAAGTCAATTGAAATATTAAGAGGAAGATTTGTCATCCCCCTTGGCTGGATTCAATCAGTGGGCCTTTATACTCCGGGTTTTCAGCAGATACAAATCAGCAGAGCCACCAGAGCCGCCCAAACAGCCACCCAGGGGCTCTGCAGGGCTTGCAAGGTGGCCAGGATGGGTTGAAATCCACCACTGCTAGAAACTTCTCTCTTGGCAGGTCTCACTCATATCCCTGAGGTCGCAGCCCCTCGGAAACAAATTCCAAGGGCATCCTCTCTCCAGCCTCAGGACATCCTTGCCTTGCTGGCAGTGCCACCTCCCAGATCCTCCTCCAGCCAACACTACAATTACAAGGATGATCTGGCTCTTACTCAGCCATATGTTCCTACCACAGCCAATAAAACAAATATATACACACAGAGATATGAATTCATTTCGTAACAAATGCCTCCTTGCCTCGCTGAGTTGGGAACAAGCTCGAAGAGGCTCCCCAAGAGCAAAATAAGCTGGAGACACAGAAAAGCAAAGAGGAAAACCCACGAGGCTTCTCTTGCACTGCTCAGCACGTACCTGGGATTTCTCTGGCAGTAATTATGTAAATAAATCCTAATCGTAACTTTAAGTATTTTTATTTGGGAGTCAGTTTCTTCAGCAGCACATCAGAGACCGTAAACAAGGTGGTGTTTTTTTTTTTTTTCATTAAGCATATCTGTAATTTCCCAGCACTTGCCAATTAATGTATTTCACTGGGATCTCTTGCTCGCTCTGCCATCTCTCTCAGCACTGAGATGGGACTTTATCTGCCCATGGGGGCACACACAGAGGCAGTGCCAGCTTTGGTGCCACGCTGGGTCTGGACTAGCAGGGCTGCAGAGACAATTCCAGCACCACCTGCATTGCTTTTTCAGGCTGGGATGGACTGAAATGGTGTTAATGGTGTTAATGTCACACTGCAGAAGAAGCAGCTGCCTGTCCTGAGGCATCCCTGCTCCTCAGAATCCTTCCTGACTGGGATTGGGACTGGGATTGGGACTGGGAGGGGAGCCTGTGCCCCAGTTACCTCAGGTGTGAGCAGAAGGAAACGAGGCTGAGGAAAGGCCATCTCAGTGTTGAGTCTGCCCTAACTGAGCTCAGTGGGTGGAGGAGGAGAAGGGTTTGGGCTGTGTGATGGTGAAACTCTCCACACCAAACCAAAGGAAGGCCCAGGAAGGCCACTACACGTGGGACAGTCATGTCAGAGGAGGCTGAGAGGGTCACAAACCACCAAAGACCCCCAAAGCACCCCCAGCCTCATTCCTGAGACCTCCCACCACCCTCAGCACTGTGTGTGACCCAAGTGATGCAGCAAACCCAGAGCCTGTCACAGACACTGCAAACATTCCTGGCCATGTCCTGAATGTCTCTTAATCCACTGGACTCACATTCTGGGGGACCTTCACCACCGAGGAGACCAGAAGAACCAGACCCACAGGACACTGGGGGTTCCACACTGGGGATACATTCTCTATTTTCATCTCTCTCTGTCACTCTTTCTTCCCTCTCCTCCTTTTCCCTGTTTCTTTCTCTCTCTCTTTCCCTGCCTCACATTTACCACTAAATAAACTTTGGCATCTGGTCTCATTTGCAGCTTAATTCAGGCAGAGTCTTTTCTAATAATTTTAAGATCCAGATCATAACACAAAGTATGCAGGTAATTGGAAAACACCCAAGGTAATCCTGGAATATCCCAAGCTGGAAGGGACCCACAATGTTCATCAAGCCCCTGCACAGAACAACTTTAAGAATCACAAAAGCAATTACACTGATTTTCCAAACCAATTCAAGGGGTCAAATGAAAGGGGTTTAAATCCAACACCAGGATGGGCTTTTGCACTGCAAAGAGGGGGCATGAGGAGCTGGGCATGGGCACAGCACCCACCTGCCCAGCCCCTGGGCAAAGGCAGCTCAGCCCCTCTGCCCCCTGAGCTCACCCACAGCTGGAGCAGCAGCAAACCACAGATTTAGGTGCACTAAAGCACTGCTGAAATCACTTTCACTGCCTTCTCTGCTACAACCATTTAAAAAAAAATCACAATGTGTCTCCCCTGAGGGCTTGGAGTGTTTAAAATCAGCTCCTACCTGGGATGCTGTAATGTGTTTTAGTGCTGGAGGAGACCCACAATGCCCCAGGGAGAGAAATCCTGCATTCAATTCCACCACCCAGGTTTATGAGCTGTTTTTAAAGATCTGATATTATCCAACAGAAACCCTGCAGAGCTTCTGGAATTCAGCAGCTCTCAGCATCCAGTTTTCACACGAGATGCTCAAAGCTGGACCACCAGAGGAGCCTGAAGGTCAAACCATCCTGGCCAGGGTGTGGAAAGAGCAGACAGGGGCACGGTGAGGGTGGGAGGTGGCACAGCTCATAAAGCAAAGCACCAGGTTGGGCAAAGCACTCAGGGTTGAAATGCACGTAAAAATTCGTGGGAATATGAACCTTGGTGCCTGTCTGGGAGAAAAAGGGCTGTCCCAGCACAGCCAGATCAGTCCAAGCTGGAATCTCCAGCCCTGGGAGTGTCCCAGGCCAGGTTGGACGGGGCTTGGAGCAGCCTGGGCTGGTGGGAGGTGTCCCTGCCCCTGGCAGGGGGTGGGATGGGATGGGCTTTAAGGTGCCTCCCAACTCAACCCATTCTGGGATTCTGTGATAGGATCATTTTGAATTTAGCCAAAATCACAGACTCGTGGAATCAGCTGGGTTGGAAGAAACCTCCAATATCATCAAGCCCAACCCCAGTGTGATTCCCAGCCCAGGGCACTCAGTGCCACATCCAGTCTCATCTTAAAAACCCCCAGGGATGATGAATCCACCCCCTCTTTGGGCAGTCCATTCCAATGTCTGATCACTCTCTCTGTAAAATATTTCTACCTAAAATGTCTGGGTTTAGAACCACAGAAACCTCAGGCTGCTGAGGCACTGGGTAAACTCACCCCATGAGTGCTGTGGTGCTCATGGGATCCAACCCCACCCTGGTGATGCCCTTCCCAGCTTTTGGTGCTGCAGTACAAGGAGCTCACAGGTTTCCACCTCCCCAACATGTTCAAGATGCAGCAGAGAGGCCTCTCTCCTTTGGGTGGGACCTGGGCAGATGCCTCATCCTCTGCCCCCTTTTCCAGAGCTCTACAAGAAGCCCCTGAGCAGGGACAGACACATCTCTGTAGTGGAGCAGGGACAGAGCCAGGGAATGGCCTGGAGTTGGGGCAGGGCAGGCTCAGGTTGGATCTCAGGCAAAGGCTCTTCTTTGCCCAGAGGGTGGTGGGCACTGCCCAGGCTGCCCAGGGCAGTGGGCACAGCCCCAAGGCTGCCAGAGCTCCAGGAGCCTTTGGCTGATGCTCTGGGGCACAGGGGGTGACTCTTGGGGCTGGGGCTGGGCAGGGCTCAGGGTTGGACTTGATGATCCTTGGGGGTCCCTCCCAGCTCAGAATATTCCGGGATTCTGGGATTTTTCCACTGCAAACCAAAAGCAGCTTCCAAAGGCATAGTGGGATTCTGGAGCAGTGAAATCTCCTTGAATAATCTCATGAAAACATTGACATTTAACCAAAAAGGCCTCAAAGAACCCATAAACATGTGTCTGGAAATGTTACCATGGTACCTTGCCAAGGTGGCAGTGCCCGTGCCAAGCTCCCCCGGCGGGTTCCATCCCCCGGCACGGCCGGCGGAGGCTCTGCCAGCCTCGCTGCTGCCTCTCAGCACAGCCACATTTGGGAGATTTATAGGATGCTCAGAAGCAATTTGCCATCAGGATTTTTTAAAAAAAGAGCCATCTCCACGCTGCTCACGTGTCTCCCTACGGTTTGCATCCTTCCCCAGCCCTCCCTAAAAGGGCTTTCGGAGCCGACTGGAAATCCATGGGATATTAAACTGGAAGGTTTAGCTCGAGCAGCAGTCAATGAGATGGGATTGGGATCGGTTTGTATTGATCCTGCATCTCCCTTGGGATTTACCCCCTTGGGAAAAGGTTTCCTGTTCACCTCTCTCCTAAATGCAGCACAAAATTGATGCCCAGGAGCTGATCTTGGTTTCACAGCCTCAGGCACAGAACGCGCAATGGTTTGGGTGTCCCACCTGGCCAACATCATGGATTTGCCTTCTCTCTTCAGCTGGAATTCCCTGGATCCCAGGAAACCATAAGCAACCTGGGCTAAGAAATCCCCCAGGCTGGATGTTGAGCAGCCCCACAGGGTGTCAAACAGGAATGAGGAAACGTGGGGGTGATGGTAAAATTGGGATTTCTGTCTCTCCCACAAATCTGGCTGAGGCTGAGCTGAAACTACAGGAACACAAGTGGACAAACACACAACAGTAAAAGCTTTGCTTTCTCAGGAAAAGGGGCTGAAAGAAAGACAGGAATGCACAGAAAATCCACGAAGCAACCAGATGGTAGGGAAGCTGGAAGAGTGGCTGCAAAGTCCCTCAGCTCCCTTTAAAAACCTTTTAAAGATTCATCAAATGAAGTAACGGTGCTAAAGATGCTTCTCCCTGGGCAGGGCAACGTTGTAACATCTAAAGCAAAGAAGAGCAGTGACTTCTGAGCAAACCATCCCCTTTTCCCCCGAGCTGAAGCACTGCCATCATCCTTGGAGAGAAGGTTGTGTGATATCCGGCTGCATCCAAAGGCAAGGGCACAGCAAACAGAGCCCTGAGCAGCACCTGGGACATTCCTGGGCTGTTTCATCCTCCGTGCCCTGGGCGAGACACGCGAGCCAGGAGAGACACAACCGGCTTCCCATCCTTAGTCCTGGCCTAGCCTTCTGTTTTTTTGTAGGCCTTCCTTGGTAACCAGGGTCAAAATCTAGGAAGTATTCCATCCCATCTCTTCACGGAATCGGGTGTATACAAGCCCAAGGGGGAGGTGTTCTTGGCTCTTTTGCTTTCTTTTCCTTCACGGGCTGGCACACTGACAGGCTCTGGGTGTTTAGGCCTGGCTTATCTGTGTTAGGCCAGGCCTGCTCCCAGGGCTGTTTGCCTGGGCCGGCAGCAAAGGTTAAGAATCTGCTTTTCTAAGGAAAGTAGTGAGTTTACTATTGCATTTGTTACTTACTGAGTTAATTTCTGAATTTAGATTGTATATATTTGTTTGTCTTATTTTCCCTATTTTGTCTCCCTCTCCCCTTTCCCTTCCCCTTGTCCCTCATTGGGGTTGTTTGGGGGTCCCTGTCTCGTTGTACCCAGTATATAAATTTAATATATGTAAATATATATATTCCTTCATTTTTCTCTTGCTGCTTTTTTGCCGTTTCGGGAGAGGGAGGGGGGAATCTTTCCTGTGAGGTTTGGCCTTTGGCAGAGAGAGCCAACCCCAAACTTTCACACTTTCCAATCATTGTTGTCCATGCAGCTCTTTCCAAGGAGGTCATGGTTAGCCCTGGATTAATCTCTGCCATGGGACAGGCTAAGCTGGACTAAATCCCCAGGGCTGTGTTTGTAATATATAGTTAAGGGCAGATAATTCAAGTGCTTCGTTACAGACACGTGGCTTTGGCAAAATCCCTCCCCCGAGTCACTCTGTCCCTTAACACCCGCATTCCCTCTTGCTAACAACACCCTTAAAGATATTTATTTGCTTACTTCCATTTATTTCGTACACAAACTTGGCACCTCAAAGGCAAGACGAGCCCGAGCCACCAAAGGCAAAGCCTGAAGGGCTCCAAGAGGCTCGTTCTGGCCCTGGGAGGAGCCCTGAGGGCGCAGAGCTCTGCGGGGTGGGAAGGTTTAAGCTGCTGCAATAAAATGCAGGAGTCCGGTTTAATCAGTCTCAACTCAGGTGTGCAAAGAGACACAGGGCCGAGAGCTCAGGCAGATGGTTTGTTCTGTAGCTACAAAACCAGTAAAAAGGGGGGGCCTTGGAAGGAAGGAAGGAAAATCAGGTCTGGTGCGTAGAGAGCCTGAAATAAATAAATTTTTTAAAAAAGCCCTAAAATAGATCCTCCCTGGGAGGAAAATCTTTGTGGAAAGTTTATATTTTCTGTCTAACTGAAATTGATCTTTATGGGTATCAAAGCCCCCACCCCAAAAAAAAAACCCAACCCCAGCAAGGCCCATTTGGGCTGTATAGAAACAGATCTATTGCAGGGAGAGAAAGACAAGAGGCTCCCAGCTGGCCACGGAGCGAGAAATACACCGGGCCGGTTTTGGAAGGCGAATTTCCTCCCACTGCAGTGCAAAGTCATCGGGCTGGGAGTGCAGGGGAGCCCTGAAGTGCCTCTGGAATTGCTGCTCTGGAAAGCAGGAGAGCTCCCACTTTCTGGGAGCACAAATGGTGATGAAAAGGCAGAGCCAGCGCTGGCAAACAGGGTATTTTCGGCTAATTAATCCACCCAGATGAATTTCCTCCCTTTCCAAAGGATTATTTGCACATGAGATTTGCTGCCCAGCTGCTGGTGGGGAAACTTTCATACCCCCACGTGCTCTTGTCCTTCTCTACAAGGTATTTGGGCTCTGTCTGATTATTTATTGGCATAAACCTAGGGAAATATTCCCTGAATTTAAGCAAGACATTGGAGATGTTGCTGGCAGGCACTGGGTTGGGACACCAAATTGATCACTGGGTGAAAAACACTTCACAAACGGGCAGTTTTCAGCATTCAGGGTTGTAACTGAGGGGGGAAAAAAATCCTCTGAAATGCAGAATACAAGTCTAATGTCAGGTAATGCACTCCAGGAGCAACCAACTTGCAGGGTCAAGGAGTATAAAGCAATAGGAGCTTCAGAAGGTTTTCTGCTGGTTTTTTTTCCCCCCCCCCACCTTCTGCAGTACATTTGAAAAGAAAGAGAAGAGGAAGGTCACTTGAAAAGACACCACATCACTAAACAGGTGATGGTGCCTTTGGATCCTGCCAGAAAGGGAGAGCTTTGGATGCCAGGTCAGGTATAAAATACACACATTTCCTCCTGAAACCAAACATGGGAGGACACAGTGGGACAGTTTGAAACCGCAGTTGTTGGTTGGTTATTTTTCAGCTGTGGCCTGGGCTGATCCTCAACTTAAACTGCCCAGAGGAAAGGGCTGCAAGAACTTCATGGCTCTGGATCTCCAGGGCAAGAACATCACTCACTGAGGGAGTGAAAACCCCTTTCCATTCCCAAACAGGCTTAAAATGGCCTAATGAAAGAATCATCATAACCAACTCTCCAGCATTTCATCCTCTCAGCTCCCAAACTCACCCTCACCTTTGGCAACCAGCAGTGCCAAGGTCTTTGCTGCCCTTTCCCACTTTCAGTCACTGAGCTGTTGCTGCCCCCAGTTGTGTTTAGCCAGGGTTAGTCCAAAATTTCCACCTTCACAGGAACCTCAGTTTGGTTTCTAAAAAAGTCTCTGAGCTGGTATTAAAAGGTACAAATAAAATAAGCCAACGGCACAACACAAACCTCCGACCCTTCCTCTCTTCCACACAACAAACCCCTCCAACCCTTCCTCTCTTCCACACAACAAAAATCTCTCACCCTTCCTCTCTTCCACACAATAAAACCCTCCAAACTTTCCACTCTTCCACACAACAAAACCCTCCAACCCTTCCTCTCTTCCATATAATAAAAATCTCTAACCCTTCCTCTCTTCCATACAATAAAAACCTCCAGCCCTTCCTCTCTTCCACACAGTAAAAATCTCCAACCCTTCCTCTCTTCCATACAATAAAAATCTCCAACCCTTACTCTCTTCCCCCCTCTAATAATTCACCTGGAAACATGGAAAAAATCAGTTTGGAAGTGAAACTTGTGTCCCTTGGGAGGCTGAAATGGGCAGGGACCAGCCCCCTGTTCCCTGCCACAGGGCCAGCTCCTCTGTGAGACAACAGGACCGTGGTGTCCATCACAACCCGGTGTCCATCACAGCCTGGTGTCCACCACAGCCTGGTGTCCATCACAGCCTGGTGTCCATCACAACCTGGTGTCCATCACAGCCTGGTGTCCATCACAGCCTGGTGTCCATCACCAAAAAAAACCCCTGCTTGAGGACTTTGGAGGAGTTTGTGGGAGAAAACCAAGGCAGATCCTCAAAAGCTCTGAAACCTCCCAGTGCAGGGTTCCCGTGGTGGGAAGCTGAAGGCTGTAAACATGCAAATTGGAAATGAAGGCAGAGGTTTTTAATGGCAAAGGTGATTAAGCACTGGAACAAATGACCAGAAGGAGTGACACAGCCTGTCTGGTCCCAGACAAGCCCTGATGCCTCCTGGAAGATGCACTTTGGTCAAGCACAAGCTCCTGAGCTGCTGTTGGAGTTAATGGGGTGAGGAGGAACAGCTTGTCATCCATTGTTTTCCCTGTCAGAGGCTCTGACTCTTCTCCTGGGCTGTAAAAACCAGGAGTGTGGGAAGCTGGAGCTGCTGAGGGGCTGAGCTGCACCAGTGCTGAGAGCAGAACATGCACTTGGTGGACCCTCCAGCTCCCTCAGCACTTCCACCTCCCCTGTGGGGGAACCCAAAGTGCCCAGGTAATGCTGAAAGGGAAGGGAGGACCACCCTGTGCCCACCCAGCCTGGAGACACATAGGAGAGCCGGCTTTAAAGCAGCATCCGCATGCACAAAGGGGATCCAGATTCACAGAGGGGATCCAGATTCACAAAGAGGATCCAGATTCACAAAGATCCAGATTCACAAAGAGGATCCAGATTCACAAAGAGGATCCAGATTTACAAAGAGGATCCAGACTCAGAAAGAGGACCCAGATTTATATCAAGGCTCCAGATTCACACAGAGGAACCAGTTTTACAAAGAGGAACCCAGTTCTTTTGCTGGGAGAGGACCAAGTGACCCAAAGACCTGCCCCAAAAGATGCTTCCACCTATTATCTCCCACAAAACCAGGAACAGGCTGTGGTGACAAAGAGTTCAAGAACTGTTGTGTTCATGTCTCCTCTCCTGCAGGAAAGCTCCAAAATCTGCCTTTGTCCCACACAACAATCCCAAACCTTCCTCTCTCCCACACAACAATCCCCAAACCTTCCTCTCTTCCACTCAACAACGTCCAAACCTTCTTCTCTTCCACACAACAATCCCAAACCTTCTTGTCTTTCACACAACAATTCCAAACCTTCTTCTCTTCCACACAACAATCCCAAACCTTCTTGTCTTTCACACAACAATCCCAAACCTTCTCTTCCACTCAACAGCCTGCAATCCTTCTACTCTTCCACACAACAACCTCCAAACCTTCCTCTCTCACACACAACAACCTCCAAGCCTTCTTCTCTTCCACACAGCAATCCCAAACTTTCCTCTCTTCCACACAACAATCCCAAACCTTCTTGTCTTTCACACAACAATCCCAAACTTTCCTCCCTCCCACACAACAACCTCCAAACCTTCTTCTCCTCCACACAACAATCCCAAACTTTCCTGTCTTACACTCAACAACCTCCAAACCTTCATCTCTTCCACACATCAATCCTAAACCTTCTTCTCTCCCACACAACCTCCAAACCTTCCTCTCTTCCACACAATCCCAAACCTTCCTCTCTTCCACTCAACAACCTCCAAATGTTCCTCTCTCCCGCACAACAATCCCAAACCTTCTTCTCTTCCACACAACAATCCCAAATCTTNCCAGATTTACAAAGAGGATCCAGACTCAGAAAGAGGACCCAGATTTATATCAAGGCTCCAGATTCACACAGAGGAACCAGTTTTACAAAGAGGAACCCAGTTCTTTTGCTGGGAGAGGACCAAGTGACCCAAAGACCTGCCCCAAAAGATGCTTCCACCTATTATCTCCCACAAAACCAGGAACAGGCTGTGGTGACAAAGAGTTCAAGAACTGTTGTGTTCATGTCTCCTCTCCTGCAGGAAAGCTCCAAAATCTGCCTTTGTCCCACACAACAATCCCAAACCTTCCTCTCTCCCACACAACAATCCCCAAACCTTCCTCTCTTCCACTCAACAACGTCCAAACCTTCTTCTCTTCCACACAACAATCCCAAACCTTCTTGTCTTTCACACAACAATTCCAAACCTTCTTCTCTTCCACTCAACAATCCCAAACCTTCTTGTCTTCCACACAACAATCCCAAACCTTCTCTTCCACTCAACAGCCTGCAATCCTTCTACTCTTCCACACAACAACCTCCAAACCTTCCTCTCTCACACACAACAACCTCCAAGCCTTCTTCTCTTCCACACAGCAATCCCAAACTTTCCTCTCTTCCACACAACAATCCCAAACCTTCTTGTCTTTCACACAACAATCCCAAACCTTCTCTTCCACTCAACAGCCTGCAATCCTTCTACTCTTCCACACAACAACCTCCAAACCTTCCTCTCTCACACACAACAACCTCCAAGCCTTCTTCTCTTCCACACAGCAATCCCAAACTTTCCTCTCTTCCACACAACAATCCCAAACCTTCTTGTCTTTCACACAACAATCCCAAACTTTCCTCCCTCCCACACAACAACCTCCAAACCTTCTTCTCCTCCACACAACAATCCCAAACTTTCCTGTCTTACACTCAACAACCTCCAAACCTTCATCTCTTCCACACATCAATCCTAAACCTTCTTCTCTCCCACACAACCTCCAAACCTTCCTCTCTTCCACACAATCCCAAACCTTCCTCTCTTCCACTCAACAACCTCCAAATGTTCCTCTCTCCCGCACAACAATCCCAAACCTTCTTCTCTTCCACACAACAATCCCAAATCTTCCTCTCTTCCACACAACAACCTCCAAACCTTCTTCTCTTCCACACAACAATCCCAAACCTTCTTGTCTTTCACACAACAATCCCAAACCTTCTTCTCTCCCACTCAACAATCCCAAACCTTCTTGTCTTCCACACAACAATCCCAAACCTTCCTCTCTCCCTCCCCCTCTCACAATCCACCTGGGAACCACCAGCCCCCTGTGCTGTCCTTGCTGTTGAAACACAGAGAGCTCAGGTTTGTCTTTTTCTGGTTTCTCTTGGCTCTGTTTTTCCCGAGGGGAACGCAAAGGAGATGACACAGAACTCAGAGGAGATGACACAGAACACAAAGGAGATGACACAGAACTCAGAGGAGCTCACACAGAACTCACTGATGGCACAGGGTAAGGAGCTCTTTGTTGGCAGGAAATAAAAACATCTCCCAGAGCTTTTGGCTGAGATGAAGAGCACGTCAAAGCAGGGAGGAAATGCCACTTGTGCATCTCCTTAATGCATTTCTAACACATTTCCCTCCTCTCTTCAACCCTTTTCTCCTCCACTCACAGCTGTGGAGTGTTTGCTCATGGAGTGTGTCTGGAAGGGAGTTTTTCTGAGCTCCTGTTCATTCACTGGTGCCCTGTTGCCTTCCCAGGCATAACTCAGCCGCTCCCAGCAGCCAGTCCTGGCACCCCCAGCACACTGAGCAAACCTCCTATTTAAGACAACAATATACAATGGATTATTCATAAGGGAGTGCGTCACAGATGAGTAATTATAAACATGAAATCTATCAATAATGACAATTCTTTCTGCAGTGGATTTAACAAAGTCACCCCCTCCAAACGGCCCGGCGGGTGGTGACGTGGGATTGATGAAATGCCAAAACGTGGAGGGGTTTTAACGGGACAATTAATTACTCCCAATAAATATGAGTCTTCTTGAAAGGAGTCTTCTTTTGGACATCTGGTGAGGGTTGGTTTTGATGGTTCCTACAGGAAGTTCCCTGGGAGCTCCGAGAGCTGGAGCCACCAACGGATAAATGAGCAGAAGGTAATGAAAGAGATGAGGGCGACCCTAATGCTGGAATCACTCTCAGATAAACTGAGGTGGGTCGTAGGGAAAGATTCAAACCAAGTCACACTCCAAGCACTTCCCCACTACAAACAGTCAGGGCTATAAATTTCCTTGGAAAAGAATCTTCAAGCACATGTGATGGCCCAGCTTTACAGGAGCATCCAGGTTCACAAAGAGGATCCAGATTCACAAAGAGGAGCCAGATTCAAAGAGGATTCAGATTCACAAAGAGGACCCAGATTTACAAAGAGGATCCAGATTCACAAAGAGGATCCAGATTAAAAAAGGACCCAGATTCACAAAGAGGATCCAGATTAAAAAAAGACCCAGATTTACAAAGAGGATCCATATTCAAAGAGGATCCAGATTAAAAAAGGACCCAGATTCTATTCAAAGAGGATCCAGATTAAAAAAGGACCCAGATTCCCAAAGAGGATCCCAGTTCTCTTGCTGGGAGAGGATCACCTGCCCCAAACAAAAAGACCTGCCCCAACAAGAAGCTTCCCAAAGCAGCAGGCTGGTTGGTTTTAACTCCCACTAAACCAGGCCCGGGCTGTGGTGACAGTGGGCTCGGACACTGCTGTGCTCACGATTTTCCTCCTGCAGAAAACAAGGATCTTTGGACACACAGGACCTGCAGCACCAGAGCTGAAGGTGGCCAGGACATCCATCCATCCATCTATCCATCCATCCACCCATCCATCCATCCCTCCATCCCTCCATCCATCCATCCATCCATCCATCCATCCATCCATCCATCCATCCATCCATCCCTCCATCCACCCCTCCATCCATCCATCCACCCCTCCATCCATCCATCCACCCACCCACGCAGAGCAGCTGTTTAACACCAACCACAGCACTATTTATCTGCAAGAATCTACAGGCAAAGCTCACAGCCCAATGACATGCACAGCAGGCAGCGGGATAAGGTTTGGAAAGCACGGGAGCACATCCTGGAGCATCATCCTCATCATCCACAGCTTTAATTCCCAAGGAATCAGATCCTAGCAGAGGGAGGAAGCCTGGGCTTCTTTCCTTGCGAGCTACCGGGCTCTGGAAGATCAGAATAAAGCTGCTCCAAGAAACCCAAATGCTCATTTCCTGCCGGAGCACAATATTTAGCTCTTGGGGTGGCACAAATTACAGCATCCTTATTTTTATTTCAGCATTTATTTGCAGGAAATGTACAACAGAAACCCGATGCTGGCTGTATTTTAAACCCACAAGCACTCTGTAAACAAGCTCGACCCCGGAGAGATTTGCATGTTTCTTCTTGAAACATAAAGAGAAGCAGCGAGACTGAATAATTGGAAACAGTTACAGAGGCTTCGTTTCCTTGTTTTTCCTGGGATTTGCTTTTGGGCTGGCTGTTCCCAACCTTAATACCTGGCAGGGCCGAGCAACTGTTTGGACTCTCATTTGCATAACAGTCGATGTGCCGACAGCTCCCCGTGGGGAAATCACTGCCCTGGCAGAGGTCAGCAATATGCAGGGGGGGGAAAAAGAGTGTAAGAGAGGCCATTCTCGTCCAACTGCCGGTTTTAAAAGGGGTCAGGGCAGAAGATCCAAGATCAAGGCCGAATATATAAATACCTCTCAAAGAACACATTACTGTGACATCCTTGGGAGCCTCGAGATGTGCCCTCAAAGCCTTTGAGAAGGTGCCAATCAGCAGCGCGGACATGCCCAGGTTTTAAGCGTGTGCCCCGTGGGATGCCCTTCCCTCGGCAGCCCCAGCGGTCACTGGAGGCAGCAGGAACTCCAGCGAGCTGCCCTGGGCCAGACTGGGAGCCCCAGTGCTCACCTGAGCCCAGGGGATGTTTGCTCAGCCTCTTTGAGGCTCTGCAGGAGGGGGTGACCCTTCCAAAGCCTGTGGGACTTGTGCAAACAGCCCCGGTCCTGCCAGCGGAGGAGCGTGGGGAGAACCTCATTAAAGAGGAGCACGAGCTTCAGGGAGGCTCTGCCCTACTGACCTGTTTGCAGGCTCAGGCCTTGGCAGGAAGGGAGTACAAACACAGGGAATTTGGGCTGGGAAGGAACCAAGCCAAAGTGGAGTTTGTGCAGGACATCAGTGACAACGATCCAGCTCCTTGGGCTTGCTCCTGTTTGGGTTTAACGTGCCAGTATGCAGGATAATAAAGAGAGCCCAAGGAGACTGTTTGCACACAGAGCTCTGTCCCTGCACTGTGTCACCTCTGTCACCCCACTGGGGTCACAGTGACCACAGGCAAACCAGCCCCTGCTCACTCAATCTCTGCCTCTTGGAGAGGCAAAGCAGCCCCTTGGTGTGTTCCTAAATATCCAAACCCCTCCTGCAGAGACCAAGGGGAAGGACTGCAACAAACAGGGGGGGGAAGGAAAAGGGATGGCTCAGAGAGCCCCAACCCAGCAGCTCCACCATGGTCCCCCAGCACTGCTGGGCATCTCTCACTGCTGAGGGTTCAGTTTCTGTGCCCTGTCACCCCACCCTGCACTGCCTGAACCCCCGGGGGGGCACCCACTGGAGCTGCTGAGATGCCAACAGAGCCCCAGAGAATCCCCATGCAGGTCAAACAGCTCCATAACCCACGGAAAAGGGAGCTCTGAGCTGCCCAAAAGCCTGAGCTGTGAGCAGACCTGAGGCCAACATGCAGTGCAGATGTTGAAGGGTTGCTTTTATCATGCTGTAAAAATGTATATGCAGTCGTGCCCAGCAAGGCTCCACAAGCACATGTGAAGTTCAAGGAATGAGAGGGCAGTTTTAGAGCCACCCACTGAATTTCTTGCACGTTTTCCACGTCCTGCCCATGGACTTCAGGTTCAACAGACTAAGCCCAGGCTGTGGCTTTTATTGCCACTGCTCAATGTCTTTATTCTGAGAAGCATTTTCACATTTTAGTGCTTTTATCAAAGTGGGCTGCATTTAATTAAAAGCAGACCTATAAAGCAGTTTGTTTCTATTGCCCTCTTTCCATGCCAGCCCAAGAACTATTGCATAATACCCAGGATTTACTTTAATGTCTTGCTTACACTTTTAACATCAACCACATTCACAGGTTAAAAAAACAGTGAAAGGCTCCCTAGTCTTGCAGAGCTTCTCCATATGATCAATCCCCCCCGTTAACTGCTGAGTTAACCAATATATCTTCAGCTGGGCACTGTATAAAACTGAATAAAACCACCTCATAAAAAAAAAAAATCCTTTCAGTTTACCTCAGGAAGGCACCTGGTTAAAATGAATGCTCTCAGACCCTTTCAAGGTGCCCAACGTTTTCTGAAGAGGCTCTGCCTGTTTCGTTTTCCATTCTTCTAATAGATTGCCTGCCATATTTCATGCCAGATCGATAAAAGTTCTATGTGCACAAACGGACTAAAAGGATGTTTGCTGGTATTTCTAACCCGAGCACTTCCTCGGTGGGCTTTTTTGTCCAGTTTGCAACAACTCTGGCAGGCAAAACATGCACAGTCCCATCACCTCCCTACGGGCCAAGCTTAGAAAAGAGGTCATTGGAAGAGAAAATACCAGGAGAAGACTTGCCTTGCATTGTAACTTACAGGGGAAGGTTTTCTGGAGGCTGAGGGAGACGAGCGGGACCGGCCATTTAAACGGACCCACACTGGGCTGGGCTTTGGGCTCAGGAAGCAAAGCCTGGACCAGCAGCCACCCCAGTGTTGTTTAGAAACCCATCTATATTTATCTATCTATCTATCTATCACGATCTGGCAGGAATAAGCTGCATCAGCATAATCCTCAAGCACATTATGATTGGACAAAACCTGCATGACAATGAAGTCAAAGGAGAGTGTGAGTAGGGAGCGAGGCACGACCCCGACTCCCCACCCCGCTGAGACGGGGAAGGAAGGAGGTTTTGTTTAAATTAACATCTGTGCCAACTATTTCCCTTCAAGTGGGTTTTTGCCTTTTCTGGTTTTTTCCCTCTTTGCAAGCCAAGTTTTGCCCTGGGATTCGGCAGCAGGGAGATGCTTGCAAAGCGCTTTTGTTCCCTGCTCAAATCCATCCATTCGTTGCTGATCCTGCCCCATGGAAAAGTTAAGGGAGAACCAGCTGAGGTCTGCACGCCCCCCACCGAGGAGGACAGCACCAGAACCCAGCTCCTGCAGGGCAGACCCCTCCCCACAGGAGACCCCCGAGGTCCCTGCACCACCTGGAAGCTTCACCGCCCTCCCCGTCCCTCAGCTCCCCGTCGGATCCTGCCCGGAGACACCCAGAGCAGCTCCCTGGAGCCAGAGCAGAGCCTTTATCCACAGGTGCAGTGCAGAGAGGATTTGGCTACAGGTCCAGTGCATCCTCTGAGGAAAGCACCCACCAAGATTCCCACAGCTGGAAAGGTGCAACCCCTCCCAGAAATAAAGTCCCACGGCACGCATGCAAGCCAGGGGGGAAAGGGCTCGTGCAAGGACCCTCTCCCTCCCCAAAAAGAAGCCAGCTGCAATATTCCTGGTTAAAAAGATGCCATTGGGAGCTCTTACCTTGTAAAATCTGTATTCCCAGCTACCAGCACACCTAGAGCACCAGGCTCTCATGGGGCATCGCGTGAGGGTGCAGATTGGTGCAGGTCATGGAAGTTTACAGCCAGAAGCAAAAAAAAACCCGGCCCAAAACAACCCAAAAAAATCCCCCAAAAGCCACAACATGACCCAAATGATATCCCTGCAACGGTTGTCTCGTTACAAGCAAGATGAGATGAAGGAGGGGTTTTTACTTGCTCTGAGGCATCATATGGAGCTTAATCACAGGCAGTTACGTATATGGTTCTTTTGGCCTTCAATCAAGTGTGTCATTTCGGTGGCAGCTGCCTACGTGATGTAAGCAACCTGGGCGATCCAGTCCTTTGCCAATCGCGGCCTTGTGCAGCTATTTTACGGCTGAACAATGGGGGGAAATCGATTTCCCTGGCACCGAGGAGATCGTCTTGGAGTCGAGCGAGCCCAGCGAGCCGCACAGGATCACACACACCTCTCCTCCCGCGGAGTTCCAGGCAACCCCAGCCCGGCCGGAGCTCAGCGAGCCGCTCCCGGCGCCGCTCCCGTCCCGCTAGCATTCCCGACGGAGCCCAATCTGCATCCCGGCGACTTCCAACACACTCCAAAAAGCCACTGAGAGACAAAGCTTGTGAGGCACCCCGTGAATTAGTGCAACCCGACGCGGCGGGTGCCCAGGGGGAGGCAGCTGCAGCTACACGGGAAACAGTGAAACTTGGTGGGTGGGAAAGGTCTGAGCTGCTGGTGAGTAACAGGAGGAGCAGCTCACGCTCAGGACACACCAGCAAAGCCTGCCCTGAATGCGGTGCCTGGGCTGCTGGAGCCGGGGGGGAATCAGGAGGCGATCACTGCAAAGCAGGTGTTAAAGCCGGGGCTCGAAATTAGAGCCGGGATGAAACGAGCCTGGGCTGAACACATCAGAGCTCCGAGCAGGAGCTGGGTGACGGGCAGGACTCTCTTCGGGAGTCTTTTGGTTGCCGACAGCGGCATCAGGAGGTGCTTGGGGCCAAATTCCTCCGTCGAGGACATTTGTTGGTTTTGACAGATTGATTAGGACCCATCTATTCAAACAGATGGCGGCTGCTCCCTCTGCTCTGGGCTCTCCATCCGTACCGAACCCCACCGGAGCAGGGCACCGCATAGACACCGAGCTCTCATTACATCACCCACGGCAGGAACCAGGAGAGGGCCAAGACATTAAGGGAAGAGGTTTTCTGGGCAGCAAAAGTGCTGTTCTGCTGCTCCATGGCAACTCCACAAACACCCGTGTGTGCGCCCACAGCCGCACACAGCCGAGTAGGGGGGGGAGAGACAAACACCCGTGAATTAAGCACACACGCCAAGGGATGGGGTACCGAGTGCTCCCGCCTGGAGGGGATGAGCATCCCGGGCATCCACACCCGCAGAGCCTCCATCGCCCCCAGCGGACCCCGCTGCGCCCCGCGGGGCACGGCTCGGCTGCCGCCCCGTCTGGGCAAGGTGGGAGGGTTGGATGAGCCCCCCAACAGGTCTGTCCCCCGCGGAGCTGAGGATGCCCCCCTGGCCGGGGAGGGGAGGGCACTGCGTTCGCGCAGCCGGCTCCCTCCCA
>VXBX01007110.1:95785-106351 GCA_013400415.1 Scytalopus superciliaris
GCCGACAGCCCCGACATCCCCCCCGCCACCCCGGGGATGCTGCGCGCCCGGAGAGGGTCCGGCCTCCCCCTCCTCCAGCCCCTCCGGGAAAGGGCACGACCACAGGTGTCACGGAATCACAGAACCCGCGAGGATTAGAGTCCGACCCTCAGCCCTGCACAGCACCAGCCCCGGGAGTCACATCCTGTGCCCCAGAGCATCATCCAAAAGCTGCTTGGGATAAGCACCGTAAAGGAATGGCTCGTGTGGGGCTGAGCCCCTCGGTAAGTTGGCTCTCCAAAGGTCTCTTTTTGGCAGGGAGGGGGGTTAGGCTGCCAGTTCCCTTTTTTTAGAATCACAGAATCATTAAGGTTGGAAAAGACCTCCAGAATCATCAAGTCCAACCATTAGCCCAGCACTGCCAAGCCCACCACTAAGCCATGTTGCCAAATGCCACATCCACACACTTTCTGAACACTTCCAGGAGTAGTGACTCCCCCACTGCCCTGGGCAGCTGTGCCAGGGCTTGACACCCCTTTCAGTGAAGAAATTCTTCCCAATATCCCCCCTGCCCCTGCCCTGGCCCAGCCTGAGGCTGTTCCCTCCCCTCCTGTCCCTGTTCCCTGGGAGCAGAGCCCAAAGTGGCTCCCCTCTCCTGGCAGGGACTTGCAGAGCCAGAAGGTCCCCCCTGAGCCTCCTTTTCTCCAGGCTGAGCCCCCCCAGCTCCCTCAGCCCCTCCTGCTGCTCCAGCCCCTTCCCTGAACACTCTCCAGCCCCTCAATGTCTCTCTTGTTCTGAGGGGCCCCAAACTGAGCCCAGGATTCGAGGTGGGGCCCCACCAGTGCCCACTACACTGACCTCACTTCCCTGCTCCTCTTGGCCACACTGTGGCTCATAGAAGCCAGAATGCTCTTGGACTTCTTGGCCAACAGCAGTGGGGGAGAAGAAACCACTTCTGCACGTGTCTCCTGTGCTCCTGTTTGCACAAAATGCACCTCCCTGAATCCAGTTTCCCCCCAGCCTTCCTGAGCCTCTCATGCTGAAGGCAGAGGAGCAGAGCAGGGAGATCCAAATTCACTGATGGTGACAACTCCAGAGGCACCTGGACTTCCCAGGCAGTAAGAGGAAGTGCTTGGAGGAGCGCACTTCTTCCCACCTTGCTGAGCACCTCCTCAGGCTTCTCATCTGGGCTAAAACTCCCCCCCACAGCCTTTCCCTACTGCAGTGACCCTCAGTGTGTTCTCAGTGGACCTTGCTTGACTCTCCATCCCTTTTGGAATGCCCATGAGGAACACACTCCTTGGATCACTGCCCAGCACCAGCAAACCCACTGAACCCTCCAGGCCTGGGCAGAGCCCGACCAGGGCACTTCCAGCGGGGTGAAATTCATCTAAAAACAATTTAGGTTAAAAACATGGTGAGATGTTCTGCTGGGGAGAGCAGCTGACTGCAGAAAGGCCTCTAATGGGAAGCCAACACATCTAAAACTGCCTCAGTTGGATGTGGAAAACAGCCTGGAGAGACAGCCCATCATTGACAGCAACACTCCCCCAGTCGTGTAAGCATCAAACAAAGCCTTCAGAGTGTCGGGTTTGCGGCTCAAAGGTGTTTAATTCACATCTTGTCTCCGTTGTACTTTTCTGATGTAAAATCCTTCCTGGCTCCTTCCTTTCAGCCTCGTGGGCCATCCTGTTCCCCACGCTGGGATTTTACCATCAGAAGGAACACGATCTCCAGCTCAGGGTTGGGGGGCAGAGGGATTTTTGCTTTCTCTGCTCCCTGGGTGAGATACAAATCCCATCTGCAGTGATATTGAACTATTTGGTGCTTCACCAGCTCAGCTGGCCTGCCCAAGGGTGGGATGTCTGCCCCTTGCCCAGTGCCTGGACACTCCCTGCTCCCCAAGTCCTGGGCCAGAGTGAAAATTCAGGGACTTAGCCATGGTCCAAGTCCCTTCTAAACCCTCAGACCTGGCTAAATTGTGCAATTTTATTTTTATTAAGTTATTTGCATTCCTGTGTCTGGTGAGAAAGCAATTCCTGCTCCAGCAACGTGGCCTTCCACAACACCAGTGGAAGGTGAATGATGGGACCAAATGTTTCATCAGGATGAGACTCGGAACAACCTCCTCTTATCCTTTTACTTTTCATTCCTTTTTTTTTCTTGCTCCATAAGGAAACTTTCACCTGCAACTCCCTCAGCTCCATCTGGGCTGTTTATGTGAGCAAAGTGGGGGCAAACCCCCTCATTTGTCAACATTATTCCCCGCCTTTAGCTAATTTCCTTTCCTCCTGCTCTGGAAAACATTAGCCCAAAAGATTCCAACCTTCATGGCTGAAAACGGTAGCTGGAAAATCCATTAAGCTTATATATTTATTATTAAAACTTGTCAAACCGCCGAGTTCTCTTTAATCCCTAAATAGATCCAGGATATCTCCAAACTTGTGTCCACATAAATAAGAGCAGCCCGTGGCTCTTTCCCCTAAATCCCAGAGGTGATGGTGTCAAACCCTCTGGTTTTAGGGTACCACAGCAGCCCCAGCGTGGCCGTGGGAGGCAGAAGGAAAGGGCCACCTCTCCAACGAGCCCTGTGACATTCACATCCCACTCCTGACAACGATACAGAGTGAGACACAACATAACACCGATGTGACAAAGCACCACCCAGGAGGGTTATGCAAGGCAGGGCAGGTTGTTGCCAGAGCCCTGCCCGGCTGCCTGGTGGGGACTGGCCAGAGTTGTCAGCGCCTGCTCTGAGCTGTCACTCTGATAACAAGTGGATTAGCCCTTGATGCAATTTGCTATCAAGCTGTTTCACACCAGTCAGCCTGATGGCACTTTGGGTCCCTCCCAGCTCGCAGGGAGCCGCTCAGCAAAGCCACGGCCACAGAGACACAACAAGCTCTTTATTTGGGGTTTTCTGGGGGGGGATGTGGCAGCCATAAATTCGGTGTCCGAGGGGAGGCAGGGCAAGGCAGGGGTTTGGAAGAGGTTGGTGTAAGATCTGTAGGGTCAAACTTAGAGGTCACCCTGATAGGAAAGTCTGGGATTAAACAGCTTTGCTTCACCTTCTGAAATGAAACCCCAGCAAGGCCCACTGAAGGTCTGCAATCCCTCCCCAAGGGGCTGGGGGGGAGGGGGCTCTGTCCAGTCCCAGCTGAGATGTCCTGGGAAACAGCCCCCCACCCTCTCCCTGGGGAGGGCTCAGCAGCATTCCACACTCTCACGAGTGGGATAAGTTTGTCACCTTTCAGCCTGGATTTTAAGTCTTGCTTAATTCCAGCCCATTATGAAACACTCGGTGGAAGGCACGCAACCGTTCCCTAGCCTGGGTTTTTGTGTTTTAATGATGGTTAATTATTCCAGGAGAAACTTTTTCTTTCTCCTTTTTCCGTGCTGCTTGCCTTCACACTGGATGTTTTATCCTGAAGTTTAATTAGCGCATTTCAGAGCGGAATATTGAGATTAAATCACCGCTGAGCGAGCTGCGCCCCAGGATTTATGATCATTGTGCACAGCTTTTTATTGGACCTGCCAACTCAGGCAACTGATTTATTGATCAGTGGGTTCTTTGGGCCAGGAAGGAGCCAGTGGGGAACCGGGCCAGGATCTCACACGGATCCTGCCCTTCCTCCCTCCGCTGCAGCGAGGAAGAGGATGGATGAAGGTGATGATGATGAGGGTGGGCAGGCCCTGGCACAGG
Organism: Scytalopus superciliaris; assembly: GCA_013400415.1. Taxonomy (NCBI): domain Eukaryota; kingdom Metazoa; phylum Chordata; class Aves; order Passeriformes; family Rhinocryptidae; genus Scytalopus; species Scytalopus superciliaris. Next base: position 99,468 of record VXBX01007110.1, read on the forward strand.
TTGGGCAGAGAAGCTGTGGCTGCCCCAGCCCTGGGAGTGCCCAAAGCCAGGTTGGTGCAACCTGATCTAGTGGAAGGTGTCCCTGCCCATGGGAGGGAGTGGAATGAGATGAGTTTTAAGGTCCCTTCCAACCCAACCCATTGTGGGATTGAGGGCTCTTCCAGACCCCAGGGAGGGTGTCACACACCCAGCAGCAGGTCTGGGATGCAGCAGCACTGGCAGATTTGCATCTCCAGCCCCACCATCTGCCTGGATCCAAGGTTTCAGCTCAGCCTATTACAGGGATCGGGGCTGGCTGCAAACATCAGATGTAGGCCCAGGTTTGGCACCAGCCCATCCCCTTTCCTGCTGCCTCGAACGCCAAGATTTCGATTCGAGCTCATCTGCAAATGCTAAAAAAGCTTCAGCTTTGCAACAGAGTCCACCCTAGTGGAGCTCATTGAAATGAGACCTTCGGGAAGGGAGGAAAAAAAAACCCAACAAACCCAGAAGGCCTTTTAATTGCATTATCTGCACAGACTGAAGTGTAGCCAAATGTGATCACACCCCCAGCTAAGAGGCCAAACACTTGTGGCTCCTGTGGGGCCGGAGGATGTGCTGTCAAGAGCAATGTGTGCTGACACTTTCCTGCAAGAAGGTTCCCCATCCAGGGGAGCTTTATCTCCAAAAAAACCCCACCAGGAAGGCCCATGTGTGAGAGCAAAGCCCCCTCCTGCTCATGAGCAGCCTGGTTTTGCTCTTGGTATCTCCCACAGCACACCAAGCCATGCAAATGGATAAGGTTTGAGCCCTCTGAGCCCTCCAAACCCAGCCGAGGGTCTGAGCAGGCAAAGACCCCCAAACCGACCCCACAGAACTCCCAGGGGATTTCAGCAGCGAGGCTTTGGTGGGAAGGGGAGGGGGGGGTTTGTTTTGTTTTGCTCTTCGAAAGATAGCCCTGTAATTTAGTGACTCATACGTTCTCCAGCCTTTGTTGCTTTTCATTTTCAACATCTTTAAGCTGTTTGTGGCGAACGGGCTTATTTTTAGCCTTCCCATCAGGCAGAGACGTTTTAGCTGGTTCAGAGGGGGAAGAGCTCCATTGAGACTTTTGTGTCTGGGGTGTTAATAGGCAAATTTCCTCCCGGGGAGATGTTTTCTTTCTTTTTCCCACTCTTACATCCGGCTTGGGATCTGGGCAGGGGTTTTCAGGCAGGGCAGGAGGGGCTGTGCCCTGTGCTCTGAGGGGGGTCTCTCAGGGGGCACCGAGGTCTGAGCAAAAAGACAACTTATGTTGGGGCATGAAGAAGAAAAGGAGCCCCCAGGGTCTCAAATCATCTTCCTCCCTCTTCATCAAAGCTCCAGACCTCAATCCAAGCCCCACAGAGCCTCTGGCCGTGGCTCAGGTAGGACAAAGAGGGAGAGCATCCCACAGCCAGGTGCCAACCCACAGTTCTCCACACTGGAGCATTTCTGCTCCGTTCAGTCACTTTTTTTAACACTCAAAGTTTTTATTTGGGGGGGGAAAACAAAAAAACATTGTGCAAAAAAAATCAACTTTTCAGCAAATGGACAAACCAGAAGATGCTTTTTTGAGTTGCTCCATAGATTTTGGGGGGGGTTGGTTCATGAAGTCTGACACCTCCTCCTTCCAGTTTGCAGCTCAAAATTCTTTTGGGGGAGTTTTCAAAGGAGAACGAGAGGAAATTTCAAACTGAAAATTGGCTCTGCAGCACTCCAAGCCAGGCAGCTGATTAAAAAATTTTAAAAAATAAAGCCCAATCCTGCCTGCTTCCCTTTCTTTTTAATTAAGTCAATCGACAGCGGAAAGGCCTCAAATGAAAACCACACAGGCACCAAACGTCTGGGAGCCTCCAGATGTGCATTCCTGCATTCCTTCACCTTCTGCTGGCACCCCCAGGGGGCACTGGCAGTGCCCCAGCACTTTGGGCACACAGCGAGATCCAAAGGCACGGGGATGGGACACGGCCTGGAAAAGGACAGGAGGTGGAGCCCATCCATACCTGGCTCTGAGTGCTGAGCTCTCAGAGCGCTTTGCTTCGCCCTACAGGGATGTTTGGGGTTTCCCCCCGTGTGCCACAGCAGTGGGGTGGGAGGCCCTGCCACCCCTCGGTGCCAGTTCGCTCCGCAGTGGCACAAACTGGGTCCAGCCCCGGCGCAGCTGCCAAGGAGCAGCCCCCGCCCCCAGCGCCGGGAACGGCTCCTTGGCCGGCTCCGAGGAGCGTTTTCCAGGACACATTTGTAATTTTGCTGAAAGCTGCAGCCCTAATGGATGGTTGGAAACTCTCCACGGCTCTCTGGCTGTCGCTCCCCCAGGTGTCACGAGCGGGTCAAGCCGCTCGGTTTCGGTCCATCAGCAACCTCTGGCTCGTGGTTTCCCACCCTGTTCCCAGTGCCCCCTTGCAGGGATGCACCACCCAAACCAGCACAGCCCCAAGGCCAGGGCAGAGCTCCCTGCTCTTCCCAGTGCCACCCCACAGCTCTGTGGTGGCACAAAGGTCTCAGTGGCCTCTGGAGGAGCTGCCACCATCATGTGTTTCCGTGCAAGGTACTGCACCCTCTTTTTCCATTTCCTAATACCCTTTAAAACATGGGATCATAGAATCCCAAAAGGGTTTGGGTTGGAAAGGACCTTAAAGATCATCCCATTCCATGGGCAGGGACACCTTCCACTAGACCAGGTTGCTCCAACTTGGCCTTGGGCACTCCCAGGGCTGGGGCAGCCACAGCTTCTCTGCCCAGCCTGTGCCAGGGCCTGCCCACCCTCCCAGGGAAGGATTCCTTCCCAATATCCCATCTGGCAGTGGGAACTCATTCCCTGTGGGAGTGACTGAATTACCATTTGGACCAGTTGATCTTTGAGGTCCTTTCCAACCCAAACCACTCTGTGATCCCTTTTTTTGGGATCCTCTTAAGATGGCAAAGCCAACATAGAAGCGAGTGAAGCTCCTTGGGCTGAGGGATGAACATCCTTTCTCCATCTCTCCTTGGGTGAGAGGAGGTCCCAAAAACGTGCAGTTTTGGGGATGGTTGAGCTGTCACATCAGGACCCCATTCCAAGGCCTCACCACCCTCCCAGGGAGGAATTTCTTCCCAATATCCCATCCAACCCCACCCTCTGGCAGCTGAAAACCCTTCCCCTTTGTCCTGTCACTCCACGCTAAAATCAAGGCGGTTGTTTTCGTCGCGTGTCTGAAAACGGCGGCGAAACCACCGAGCGAATCTCTGGGGCGCCACAAACCCCACCTGAACCCACAGATGGAGCAGCTGGGGGGGCACTGCCAGGGTGGGCACTGCTGGGGAGCTCCTGGGCAAAGCAGCACTGCCAGGCTTTGCTGGGCAGTGGCTCCGGAGCAGCAGCACAGGGGAAGGGGCTGGCACACGGCATGACAACCATGCCCAGGCTGGAGGGTGGGCAGTGTCAATAGCCGAGTTTGTTCTATTATTTATGGTGCCAGATGCCCCAGAACTCTCTGCACAAACCTGAGCCATCAGCTGTGAGCACCTGTCAAAGGAGTTGAGTAATTTTCCAGTTTCTGGGTAGAATAACTGGAGACAATACGGCTGATTTAATCAGTCGGTGCTTAGTTCCAGAAATGTAGTGGCTTAAAAGAAAATCTCGCTGTTTTTATTTCTTTTTCTTTTTTTTTTTTTTTTTTTTTTTTTTTTTAAATGAAAGCCTTTCTGCATTAGATTTAACCCAGAAAAATACTCCTCAGAATGTGTACTGCTGAACAGGTATTAGCCAAGTTCATGGAGAAAAGGAGATAAACATTGTGTCCTCCTGCACGACCACAGGAGACAAATTCCCCGTTTAGAAAGCCCAATAAAAATGCAACTCTTTTATAACAACTGCACTCGCCGTGTATTGTTTCTCTGGGAAAAAAAACCTGAGCGACTTTGAAGCCCTCCCAATGCCATCAAGAACATATTTTTTTTCTCCCAAAGTGTCTCAAAAGTAGCAAAAAATATGAAAAAATTAATGACTGCTAACAGCTGAAACAGATGGTCTGCTGTGAGTCCCCACAGCCTCATGCAACTGTGAGTCAAGCCATTTCTCAAAACGGCGAAGAAAAAAACCCACTAATAATACCCAAAAATTCAATTTCCAAGACTACCAGGCTTCCAAAATTCCATTCAGACTTCCCAGAGGAGAGGCAGAAAAAAGAAAGAGGGGGCTGGCTGGTTTGGACCCTCAGTGGGCTCAGTGCCCTCGTATCGTGTGGCCATGTCCGTGTTGAGCACAATCCCTGCTGAGGGTTTGGCTCCACGATTTTATCCAGCATCCTTATTCCCAACACACACTCCCAGTGCCATCCCCGCTGCCCACCCTTGGGAAGCTGGCACACCCACCCTGTGCCCACCCCCTGCCGGGAAGAGGGGATTTGAGAGGAGAAAAGGACTTGCCAGGAGGGAAACTCCGGTTGCCTCGTCCTCTGCTGCGGCCCCTCCTTGTCCCCGGGAGACTCGTCCCCTCGGCCACCTTCATGCTTGGGCTGCCCCTCTCCACGCTCCTCGATCAGCCCCATCAGGAGGATGAGCCGGCGGGTTCTGGGCGATGTGTGAGCTCATCATGGGGACATCAAAGCCCGGAGTGTGACTCTGCAAGGGGTGGACAGAAACTTCAGTGCACGCCCGGTGCCGCTTTATCATTTATTTAAACCCCTTCCCTCAATAATTCATGCCCGCCTTGCGCTGGGGAGCGGGACAACAATGGCAGGAGCGCAAGCACCGAGCTGCCACATCTGGAACAGATGTTCGGTTCTAAATAAAAGCTGGCTTTGCAATGCCACGGGAATAAGTGTGCTCCGGGACACCGCCCCGCTCCGCCCAGGGGGCATCGCTCGTGTGTTTTGCAATGCGGAGCTGGCGCAGATCGAGTGAAGCGGCTTCGGCTGCTGCCCCGGAGCTGGGAGGGCACAGACCTGCAGCAGCCACAGGGAGCTCAGCAGGAGAGCTGGGAAGATGCTGCCAAGGCACCCACAAATAGCCACACGTGATGCCAGGAGGCCACTCCCAGCAGTGCCAGGCTGGAGCACATCAACGTGGGGTCCCTGCACAGTGTGCCCACCTCCCTTCCATGAGATATCACTGTATCCCAGGATGTGCTGAGCTGGGAGGGACCCACAGGGATCATCCAGTCCAAACCTCACTCCTGCCCAGGCCCAGCCCCAAGAGNGCACGGGTACCCTGAGTGCCCATCGCCCCCCAACCCACAGAATCCCAGGATATGCTGGGCTGGGAGGGACCCCCAAGGCTCCCAGAGTCCAACCCCCAGCCCCAAGAGTCACCCCCTGTGCCCCAGAGCATCAGCCAAAGGCTCCTGGAGCTCTGGCAGCCTTGGGGCTGTGCCCACTGCCCTGAGAGGGAGCTGGTCTGGCCAGTGCTCCAGCGATGTGAGTGCCAGCACCTGGCACACGAGGAGGTGCCAGGGCCACCCATGCACTTGACAAGAACCACACAGGTATCTCTGTAGGGTGCCCACCACAGGCACCCCCAACATCCCAGCCCCCAGGCAGGTGTCTCTTCCCCAGCTGGGACACACAAGACCTCTAAGTGACCAACACCTTCTGTGCTGTGTCACTGAGCTCCTGTCCATCTCCAGCATGGGCTGCACTCATTCCCCACCACCATGGACATACCTTTCCTGCTTTTTTTGCATCCAAGACAAATCAGTGTGTCCATGCCAGGACCTTTCATGGTTTGGACCTGCTTGACCCACGATCCTAATTCCTTTTGGGACCAGGGACAGCACCCAGGGAATGGCCTGGAGTTGTGTCAGGGCAGGCTCAGGTTGGATCTCAGGCAAAGGCTCTTCTTTGCCCAGAGGGTGGTGGGCACTGCCCAGGCTCCCCAGGGCAGTGGGCACAGCCCCAAGGCTGCCAGAGCTCCAGGAGCCTTTGGCTGATGCTCTGGGGCACAGGGGGTGACTCTTGGGGCTGGGGTTGGACTCTGGGAGCCTTGGGGGTCCCTCCCAGCCCAGCACATTCCATGATTTCACAGTTCATGCCTTCAGTCTCCCTGCAACACCAGCCACTCCCAGACTCTCACTACACTTTGAACAGGCACCTTCTCCTTTGCCCTGGGCCTGCCCTGGTGCCCGGGCAAGTGCCCCCAAGTGATCCACATATGCACCTTGTTATCCTTCCTGAGCCAGCCCAGTGCCAGCCGTGACCCTGCTGGTGCCCCTCGCCGTGCCCTTGCCGTGCCAGCCACCATCACCTCCCCTCCCCTGCCCATCTGTCACTCCCCGTCTGGCTTCTCCCTCCCTCCACACAGAGAAGGAGAGCTGGAAGCAACAATTTATTTGCCATTTTGTCTGCAATTGCACAGCACCTACAGCTCGAGCTCTGACCCAAGACCAGGTGTCTTGTTATTAATTCTAGTTGTTATTGTTATTCCCAACCATCTGAGAGCATCTTCTTGGTTCAATCCTTACTATTTTTTTTTGGGCTGCCTTCCTCATCTCTGGGTTTTGCAACATCTCCATAGCTGAGTTCCAATTTTTGGCTGATAAAAACTTGTAGATGACTTTCACTGCAGTTTTTCTCCCTAACAGTGCCTTGCTCCTGTTCTCAAATGTGACCCTTGCACTTTCCCCCACCAGCCAAGCACTTAATGACAGTTAGAAATTGCCTTTTTCTTATTCCTAGATAATGACTGATCTCTCAGATTGGATAAATGAAATAAGCAATGACATTAGGAGCCCATTAATCAGTAGCGAGCAGTGAATAACACAGAGTACAAGGCTCCTGAAGGACAAGGAAAAGGCAACTGTGGAGAAATGGTGAAGCCACTCAAAATCTGCTCCACCAGTCTCCACATGGTTCTTTTTTATTACCTTAAAGTGGCCAACAAGCAATTCTTTGCATGGGGGGGGGGGG
>VXBX01007110.1:122360-147460 GCA_013400415.1 Scytalopus superciliaris
ATTTCAAACTCTGCTCCGTGTTTTGCAGCTCTGCTGGATGGAGGAACCAGGTCCCAGGGGCTTCACCCAAGGAGACTTTGCCTGCAGCCCCGCTCAGAACACAGGAACAGGTTTTTTTACTTTCAGGCACTTTCAGGTTCCCTTGCCAGGTCATTTGTTCTGCAAGCTGGGAACAAGGGAGTCATTATCCCACGGCTGGCTCACAAGGGACAAGCTCCTTCCTTATGTCCCCCAAAGCCACAAATGGTTAAATCCCTACCAAAGGGATGGGAACCACTGAGGGAAACAACCCAACAAACCCCAAACCCCGGGGTGCAACAATATCCCTTTTCCGTGCACCCCATGAGCTGTGCCGTGGATTTCACCCTGTCCCGGCGTCTTTGCTTTCCTTGCAGCCTCCACCTCTCCGAGTTTCACTCCTTCAGCTGCTCAAACCGAAGTGTTTTGCTGCCCACAAACCACCTGATCCCTCCAGGTGCTCCGGCCCAGCTGCTCCTCCACCGACACGCGGCTCCGCTTCCCTCGCTCGCTCCCAACTTCCCCGTCCCGTCGTTCCCTCACTCCCAGCAAACACAGGCAGGGAGGAAAAATACCCTTTTCCCCACCCAGCCCTGCAGTCCCACGAGCTTTGGGCCGTGCTGAGCTCCCAGGATTCCCTACCCAAGCGCTGGGAAATGATGGCAAGGCAGAGTTTTCTCCTGGCGGATTCCTTTGCCGTGCTGATGTCGCACACCGCCAGCTTGTCGCTCTGAGAGAGGTGGCCACCAGCTAGCACTTCTCAGGGAGATTACTGCCTGCTTTGCCAACCCTATTTCAAGCCTCGAGGAGTATTTGCTATTTGTCAAAAGTGTTATTAACCTCTGAGAGGCACCGGGATAAATGTTTTCTGGCAGAGCCTCTGGGCATCGGTGCAGGAGAGCGGCTCTGGGGGACCCGACCTCACCTGGGACCCGGCTGCAAAGAGAAAAATGGGTGCTCATTAAGGTCAGGGCACCCTAATGAGGCACGAGCCCGAGACGGGGACGAAGGAAACACAACACATGATTTAAAGGAATAGCCATATGGAAATATACCCTCAGTGAGCAGGAGAGGGGGAGAGGAAAATGCACGCTGAGTGGGGCACTTGGCAGCAAAACGTTCTCCGTGCACACCGTTGCTGCTGAAGGGCAATGCCTGAGCCCAGCTCCAGCTTATTGTGCTGGAGAGATAAGACCGTGGTGTGAAAACAAGGCTGTGTCTCCCATAACCCCGGGTTTCGGTCGGGGAGGCTCGGGAGGAATGCTCTGCATTGCGAGTGCAATGCGCATGGAAGGATGTGGCAAAACTCTCTTAACCTGTGGGGACAGGCGGAGGGGGGAGAGGGGCCGGCGGGGGCAGCCACCGCCACCAACTTCGGCGCTGATTTATGGAGCAGGCAGCACAACTTATCTTCTGCCGGGTGGCAGCTCTTTCATTTAAGGAGAGAGGCACGGGTAGAGGGGGGGGTGGGGAGCGGTGGGAAGAAAAAAAGCAAAGCACAACTCTAGGTCATGCGGTTAATTATCGAAAAAGGGAGGGAGGAAGAGGAGAGGAGAGGGAGGAGAGCGGGGCAGGACCGGGAGCCCCTCGCCCCCAGGTGCGCGCGGGGAGGATGCTTCTGCATCCGAGCCGGGAGCCGCGTTGGACTTTCTCTCCAGCAAATGAAAACACGGAGGGGGGGGAAAAAAACCAAATCAGGGGGATGCTTCCAGCTGCCAGCCAGGAGAGGGGGAGAAGCCATGCAAGCAGCCCCGTCCCTCCGTGCGTACCTCCTGCCGCCGGCCCCAGGTGAGCGACTCCCCCCATCCATGCTGCCGTGCCGGAGAGCCCCGCGATGTCCTGGAGAAGCTGGAGTGGCTGCCGTGACTTGGGAATACGGAATATGGTACAAGCTTTAATTAAAAGAGTCTGAAGGCTCTCTCCTGCTCGCTCGTCCTTTTTTTTGCAGTACCGGATCGGATTTAAAGGGCTAGAACCCCAATTTGGCAGCGCCGCTCCCCCAGGAGCCACGCTCTGCCGCCCCGGCCTGCCAGCCCCGGCAGCGTCTTGCCACCCGTCGGGGGCATCCTGGCAGCCCAGAAGATCCGGAGGAAGCAGCAGCAGGAGTTGCTCGGTGGCACCAACAACAAGTTGTAACTCGGTGCCCCCTCGAGCGGGCACGGTGGGTGCCCGGTGAGGATTCTACTGGCCAGGGGAGCCCGAGCCCTCCTGAGGGTGCAGAGAGGGATGTTTGTGCTCTACCAACGCTCTGGAGAGCCCAGAGCAGGGTGGTGCCCCTTCTGCCCTGGTGCTGCCACCGCTCTGTGGCAGTGCCCAGAGGCGTTGCCCTCCCAGGGCCAGCCCGGGCGCAGGGGAAGGGCTGCGTCACCCCAGCTCGGCCTCCTGCCTGTATCCAGGGAGCTGGGAAGCAATTCCATTTGGATTTGGTGGCCACTTGCTGGTGCCAAGGCGGTGGGGAGATGACCCAGCGAGTGACGCTCATCCCTCCTCCAGCTTCAGGGCCCTCCAGTCACACGACAGTCTGGCCTCTCTGAGCTCCTCGGTCTGCTCAGCATGGCAGGGGTGGCCAAGACGCGGTGCCAAGCCTTGCCACTGCTCTCCCATCCCTTCCCCAGCAAAGAGGGGATGAAGATGGAGTGGGCCCTTCCCACAGGTCCACATTTTGAGTTCAAATGAGGAAAAACAAGGGGAACGACCAGCACGGAAATCCTTATCTTCTTCTTTTCCCCGGTTTGGCCCCAAAATGCAACCCCACCCTGGCCCAGACGGGCTTCAGAGCATCCCAGAGCTGGCATGTCTGACCAATCCCCTCCTCGCACTCGGGACTGACCCACATGTTCTGGCTTTCTCTTGCCTTGCTAATTACACCAAGCGGCGGATGCCAAAACGAAAAGCTGGTTCTCATTCCACGCCGCAACCCGGTTCCAAGCTGCTGAGATAATTAGCAGGTTATTAATGAAGGAGAAGACTCCCAACATGGAGGAAGGAAGGAGGGGCAGCGCGGTTTGGGCCTGGTTAGGGAAACCACAGTCAAGTTGGAGAGTCCCTTGTCCAAGCCAAGGCTTTGAAGGTCCCTCAGGGCCGGGTGAGGCGCGGCGGGCGCGGGGCTGCCGGCCGGATCTGCGGAGCATCGCGCCGAGGCGTCAGCTTGGCTGGGGGCCATGCCGGGGAGGGGAAGGGCTCTGTCTCATCCCTGTAGCCTGTTGACATCCATCTGGCTCCAGGGAGAAAGAGGAAGCAGTTTGGGATCCTGCTTTGCCACGGGTCTTGGGTAATCGTGGCTGAGAGTGGCGTTGGCTCGGCGCTGTTGGGTTTGCCAGGGCGTCACCATCGCTCTGCGAGGGTTTCAGCCCTAAACACATCTTCATCCAGAGGGTGGTGGGCACTGCCCAGGCTGCCCAGGGCAGTGGGCACAGCCCCAAGGCTGCCAGAGCTCCAGGAGCCTTTGGCTGATGCTCTGGGGCACGGGGGGTGACTCTTGGGGCTGGGGCTGGGCAGGGCTCAGGGTTGGACTCCGTGAGCCTGGTGGGCTCAAGGTGGGCTGCAAAGTCACCTCCAGCATCACCTGCTGCCACCCCAGCCCACTCACCTGTCCCCCTGTGCCCCTCAATGCCAGCAGAGTCTGAGCCCTGCAGTAGGGACAGCTCACCAAAAATACTGGGGGCAGCTGCTGTTTCTCCTGCCACATGCAAAGAAACCCTCAAAGGCAAAGGCAAACCAGCAGTGCCCACCTGGCTGGCACCCTGAGGGGCACCCAGAGCTGGTTTGATGGGCTGTGCAACGTGACTTAGGCTCAGGTTGGATCTCAGGCAAAGGCTCTTCTTTGCCCAGAGGGTGGTGGGCACTGCCCAGGCTGCCCAGGGCAGTGGGCACAGCCCCAAGGCTGCCAGAGCTCCAGGAGCCTTTGGCTGATGCTCTGGGGCACAGGGGGTGACTCTTGGGGCTGGGGTTGGACTCTGGGAGCCTTGGGGGTCCCTCCGAGCTCAGGATGTTCTGGGATTCTGTGAACACCTTCACATCTTCCCTCAAGATGGATCTGATAACAAGTATTGATAAGACTTTCCAGGCACCAGCTGCAAATTGCTGGTGAGACCTTGCTTGGCAGAGGTTGGTGGGAAGGTGCTTTTCTAGAGGTGGGCCTGGCAGAGGTGAAATTCCAACAGAAATTGGGCATCCCAGGAGATCCCAGCCTCTGGCCAGGGCTGGTGCCTTCTCATGTGTATCTCAGAGGCCTGTGGTTGTTGTTCCTTTAATTATTAATCCTTGCATTGACGCAATCAAATGTGCCCAAGCTTTTAACGGATGCTCTGATGTAAAAAAGCGAAGAATAAATTTCCTTCCCTCCCTTCGAACTTCTCCCAATCCCATGACCAATTTTATTGCCGTTCTGCTCTAATTTTAAATCTAACGAGAAACATTAAGTCTTTCAATTAAAAGATCTCTTCCTTCAGATACTGGAACATAGCCTGAAGTGTTAGACCACGTGTGATATTTTTCATTGGGATGGTGAGTGCTGTATCTGAGCTCCACATCAACTGGCTCAGCAGTCGTTGGGCTTGAGCACTGGCTGCTTGGCCAGCCTTGGGTGGCAGTGCTGAGATGTTCCACTTTGGGAAGATCCTCAGCCTTGTTTGGGATATTTTTCCACACTTTTCTGTGTCTGAAGCGATCCTTTGCGTTTCCTCTTTCTGTTTTGGTCAGCCTGGAAGTCTGTGGTGGGGCACAAATAACCCTCAGCATGGGGTTGTAACTCTGGAGTCTTGGATGCTTTGGCTTTTGACTGTGGAATATCCATCCCTTCTTTTTTCTTTAGAAAGACCATGGCACACGAGATCTTCCTTGGGCAACGAGCTCAAACCCCTCATTTGCCACCATTTCAGTGTTGGGTTTATCCCAGAATGTGTTGAATTGGGAGGGACCCGCAAGGATCATCAAATCCAACCCTCAGCCCTGCCCAGCCCCAGCCCCAAGAGTCACCCCCTGTGCCCCAGAGCATCATCCAAAGGCTCCTGGAGCTCTGGCAGCCTTGGGGCTGTGCCCACTGCCCTGGGCAGCCTGGGCAGTGCCCACCACCCTCTGGGCAAAGAAGAGCCTTTGCCTGAGATCCAACCTGAGCCTGCCCTGCCCCAACTCCAGGCCATTCCCTGGCTCTGTCCCTGCTCCCCACAGAGCAGAGAGCAGTGCCTGCCCCTCCTGAAGACACCACAGACACCACAAAGTGTGAATTTCGGTTCACTGAAGGTTCTCTCATGTCTAAAACCTGAATCTTTCACTTTTCCACCAAACCAAATCCCACACTTGACCCCATTTGGGCCTGTCTCTGCAGGCCAAGTCTCCTGGAGAATGTGCAGCTCTGGAGATGTTTCATCTCAGGCAGAACTCAGTGCTTGCAGGTTTCTGCAGGTGAGATGGAAAGACAAGAGCTGGAGTCATGAAACAGCACCCAGGGAAAGGCACTTCAGGTGAGAGGAGCTGAGTCAGGAGGCTGACCCTGCCCAGAGCACCCCGAGTGCAGCCAGCAGGGTCTGCTTGCCCTGGCAGGAGACACCAGCCCACCCTCCTTGCCCAAACCCTCGGATCTGAGGCACCCAGGCAGGGTGGGCAGGGGCAGGACTGTGATCCAAGCAGTGGGGTGGCACAAAACCCACCAGCCAGAGGCAGAGCTGTGCAGGATCTTGCCCAACAACCACGCTGTGTTGCTGCTGAATTCCTTCTCCAGCCCAAACCACGAGGCTGCTTGGAAAGGGAGGAAGGGCCAAGCTCACTTTTCAGCCAAGTATTGTCAGCTTGTGTCATTGCTGCACGTTCTGATGCCCGTTGTGTCTCTACATCCCGTTTTCTGGAGGGCAAACCATCTCACTTGCTTAGGGTTGGAGGCTGGAGGAGCCCATTTCTGCTTCTGCCACTCAGAGTTTCCCTCAGCACAGCCCAGAGATGGAACACACGGCTCCAGGAGCCCCTAAATCTGATTTAATGCATTCAAACTCCTAAGAGGAGTTCCTGTGATAACCCCTTTTATTCTGCTGACACGGGGGCAGCACTCAGAGCATCTGCTCGGGGCAGACAAAGGGCTCTCAAAGTGCAGGCCAAGAAAATCGTCATGTGCATTTGCAATTAATCACCCCCAATTACAGCCCTTTCATAGAGATAAAAAGCAAAGAGAATAAAACATGCTGGGAACCTACAGGCAGGGGTTTGGGCTCCTGAATTCGAACACAAAGCTTTGAAAACCTTGTTTGCTCACACCAAGTGTCACCAGGGGGATTATTTTTTAGAACTTCAAAAGGAATTTGGAAAGAAACAACAACAACAACAACAAAAAAAAGCTGGTTATACATGGGGGAGCTGATGTTTAATCCAATTTTGCATATCTGTCCCCAGTCTCCTTTTGCTGACTTTTCAAACCCCTCTGGGACATCGATGTCCAGGCTCAGGTCACGGAGAAAGGTCTCATCCATCTCTCAGAATAAAGGGGCACTACATTAATTTAATCACGAATTATCCTTTTTACCCAGATTCCCAAATTAAATGGGATTCACTCCATGTACACATGTCCATCTGTCTCAATGCCTTCTGTCTGACCTCGACCCTCATCAACCCCAGGCTGTCCTCTAACCCTTCAAAAGTTGCAAATCTGACCAAAAAAAAACCCCTTTCACCTGATCACACATGAAAAAAAAGCAGCATAAACCTAATCTTTACTAGGTCTGGCGCAGGGGGATTTCATCAAGACAAATCAGAAGCAGTGTCTGTGCTCCAGCAATGGGCTGTTCTAAAGCAGGACACAAAAAAACCGGGATTTTCTGTTTCCACGGGGTGAGATTTTGTGCCAGGGCTGCCCGTGGGCAAACGGTGGCAATCCCTGTTCCACTGGCAAAGCAGTTGGGAAGGAAAACGTGAAGGGGATCTAAATCATCCTGCTTGAGGCCATAAATCAGCCTGTAACTGACAGTGGAAGCAGAAAAGACCTTATTGATGGGCTGCTTTAAGTATTCAAATTGTAAAGGGATGAGGGAAGTGTGTGCTGGCAGGTTTAGTAACTGCTCCTGCTTTTATGGCTGTGCCTGCTTGTTGGGGTGAGGAACCTCCTCCCAGTCCCCGAGCTGCCCAGCCTTCTTCATCCCTGCGGGTTTTGGCCAATTCCAACTCCAGTGCAAAGTGGAGCAGAGATCTCGAGGGTTTGGTCTTCCTGTGGGTTTCATGACAAGTGGTTGGATCAGTGAGAAAGCCCCGGAATAACTTGGGGGAGAGGAAGAGGCAAATTCAACTCTGTCCCAGAAGACAACACGTCACTGTCGGGCCCATCAGGCAGCAAATCACAGAATTAGGAGTTTAGTGAGGTTGGAAAAGCCCTCTGAGATCCACCCACTCCCCAGCAGTGCCAAGGCCACCCGTGTCCCCAAGTGCCACATCCACACAGCCGTTAAATCCTTCCTGGGGTGGGAATTCCAGCACTGCCCCTGCTGGGCAAACCTCCCAGTGAGGGAAGTTTTCCTGCCAAACTGGTGAGGGAGCTGCATGTACTGGGTGAGGATTTAAGGTCCTGAGTGCACAGCAAAGCAGGTCCTGTTGGTTGTGCTGTTCACAGAGCTGTTGGATTGGGAGGGTTTTGCCTTCAACTGAGTGAGAGACACGGTTGGAACATCTCAAATTGCCTCAAATGAGGAAAAACTCTCAACTAAACCCCCACCCCCCAAGGCTGTGTCCATGCAATCTGCTCTGCTCCTGAGTGTGACCTCCCTCCAACATCCCTGCAGGACGGGATGGGTTTGCAGGGCTCATCCATCCATCAATTGTCAGGCAGTCATGAGAGGAATCCAATGGGAATCATGGTCAGGATGTTTTATTTCTAAGTGTACTTTTTAATTGCATTCCCAGGCCTTGGCTACAACGTGACCACCGTCCCTTTATCACCCAGAGCCACGAGGGGAAAGCCAAAGAGCCCACAATAGCCCACACTGCTCTGTTCCTGCTGCATTTTCCACACCTTTGGGGTCATTCTGTTCTCTTTTGGGAGGACACAGAGCTTGCACCCACATGTAGGATGGAGGCTAAGCCAGGTTTTGGGTTTGTTACAAGTGCCCCAAAGCCACATCCCCCTCTGTGGGGTTTTTCTGTGTCACCAGTTCTCCATCCAATGTGGCCAAAACCAGCTCTCCAGCACTTTATGCCCAGCTCCAGGATCCCTGTCCTGGGGGCACCAGTCCCTGGGGGTGCTGGATAGACCCAGCTCTGGCATGGACAGTGGAAACTCAGTCCCTGTGAGTCCAGTTATTGTCTTCTCCATCTCAGTGAAATCACAAATGGAAAACACACAGGAGAGAGTTTCCATAATTTCATGGCATTTCCCCGTTTCCCAGCCCACCAAGAGCCAAGGGAAGGGGCTGGGAACACGCTGGGAGAGGAGGTGAGCAGTAAATGGGTGCTCAGATGGGGGTCCTGGGCCAGCACAGGGACCTGGCCCCCAAGTGTCCACCCTGACTGTGTGAAAGTGTTCCCAGAGGGGATGGCAAACTTTGGCTCCTCGGAAAACAAGAGAAGAAAAACAGCTTTCCACGTGTGTTTGGAGCCCAGAAACCCCCCGTGCCCTGGGCTGGTCCCACAGAGTGGGCAGCAGGGCAGGGGGGGATTGTGCCCCTCTGCCCCCCCAGGGGAGACCCCCCTGCAGAGCTGCCCCAGCCCTGGGAGTGCCCAAGGGCAGGTTGGATGGGGCTTGGAGCAAAGTGGGCTGGTGGGAGGTGTCCCTGCCCATGGCAGGGATGATCTTCAGGTCCCTTCCAACCCAACCCATTCCATGATTCTGTGACACACTGACAACCAGGGGTCCATTCAAGCACCTTCCACCCCATCCGTGCTGCTCCTCGCTGTGGTTTGGGTGGATATCGGGGCGCCGGGTGCCCCAGCAGGGGATGCTGTGCCCTCAGGCTGCTGCCCGCCCCACAAAACCCCTGCCCGGCAGCATTTCGAGAGCCGCGCTGTGCTCGCAGCCTCTAATTGGGTTTGGAGGAGCTCCCGCACCGCTCTCATGTGAGCAAAAGACTCATTAAGCAATTCTTTGAAGTGCAGCTATTATTACCTAAAATGCTAAGCACGACTTAATGCTCCCAAATTGTGTAACCTGCATCCGGCCGCACACGATGCTCCATGTGCAGCTGGCACGGGAGGAGGAGGAGGAGAAGAAGGAGGAGGAGGAGGGAGGGTTTCAACCTCTGCTTGCATAGTCACAGCCCCGGATAAGATAAAAACCCCCAGCGAACAGCCCTGCCCGGCGGTGCCAGCCTGGGAATGTCTTTCCCAGCTGCGGCAGGACTCGGGCTGAGGGCTCGGGATGGTGCGGGGAGCGGAGCGGCTCCTCACCTTGGCTTTCCGTCTCCATGGCGATGGCTCTGCGTCATCCCCTCGGCACGGCAACATCAACCTATGCAAAATCTGGCCTCATTTTGGGAGGGGAGGAGGGCGGGGAGTTGTCGCCAGCGATCCCCGCTGGGTGGAAGGTGCTGTCCTGCCGGGGGACGGTGCTGAGCTGCCTGTGACATCCAGCCCTGGCACCCAAGGCGGGGAGGGACAAACCCCAGGGCTCGAGGTGGGCTGCAAAGTCACCTCCAGCATCACCTGCTGCCACCCCAGCCCACTCACCTGTCCCCCTGTGCCCCTCAATGCCAGCAGAGTCTGAGCCCTGCAGTAGGGACAGCTCACCAAAAATACTGGGGGCAGCTGCTGTTTCTCCTGCCACATGCAAAGAAACCCTCAAAGGCAAAGGCAAACCAGCAGTGCCCACCTGGCTGGCACCCTGAGGGGCACCCAGAGCTGGTTTGATGGGCTGTGCAACATGACTTAGGCTTAGGTTGGATCTCAGGCAAAGGCTCTTCTTTGCCCAGAGGGTGGTGGGCACTGCCCAGGCTGCCCAGGGTAGTGGGCACAGCCCCAAGGCTGCCAGAGCTCCAGGAGCCTTTGGCTGATGCTCTGGGGCACAGGGGGTGACTCTTGGGGCTGGGCAGGGCTCAGGGTTGGACTGATTCCCTCCCACGTTCTGTGACACTGTGACAACCTCTGGGCACTCGTGGCTCTGCCTGGGGCTGTTTCTGCTCCAGCCCCTCCCAGGAGGTGCAGAGGGGCTTCCAAGCACAGCTGAGAAGATCCATGGTAGCAACAGCAATGGGAAGATGGTCCTTCACCTCAAACCCAGCTTGCAGGCAGATGTGTCCATGTTCATCAGCCTTAATTCGTATGTCAGTGCAGCCCCCAGAGGAGAGGAGATGTCCTGAGTGTCTGCCCAGCTGGAAAAATGTTAAAGGAAAGAAAAAAATATGCAAACCCCAGAATTTTGAGATGAAGAGCTTAATAAGATGTCTTGGAGGGAAGAGGACAAAGAAGAGAGATATGCTGAGTTTATTTGAAGCCGAAATTGGTGATCACTGTCCTGTCTCAAGCCCCATCCACCCCAGCTGCTGCTTTATCCTTCCCTAAATCACCTCCCCTCAATCACCAGAGTGAACTTCCTGAACGCATTTTAGATTAAAATTAAAGAGTAAAAGGTTGTCCCTCCTAAAACCTCCTTTTGGGTTAATCCTGTCTTTATACTAAATGGGAATGAATCAAATAATTGAAGGACTAGGACACGACAACAACCAATATCATCATACAAAGCTTCCCATTAGCGGGTGTGGGATTACACCGATCCCATTCTGCCCTGAAGCATTAACCCTTTGTGGGGTCCTTCCCTCTTCCTCAGGCTCCTGGCAATCCTCTCTGCAGGCTGTCCTTGCTGGGGGAGCAGCCCATGAACCCCCCCAGCCCTCCTTTTTGGGGTGAAGAAGGAATAGGATGGTGCCCAGTGTGAGCAGATGGGCTGATAGGATGGGAATAAACCTGAATTAGCCAGGGAGAACAGGCAGGTGATGTGGTGTCACCCCCTGCTCAGCTGGGTGATGGTCCTGCAGCCAACCAGGATCTCCTCAAGGGTGGAGGGTGCAAGAGAAATGGCTTTGGACACACATTGACTCGTGGGTTTGGGGGAGCTGCTGGTGAGAAGAGACGGTCCAGGCAGGGAGAGCCCTCCCTGTGGAGCCACGTGGGTTGGTTGGGCTGAGGAGCTCAGAGAAAGCACCTTCACCATGAAATCCCTCCAGACGGACCATCCTGAGCTGGCAGAAAGTGCTGAAAGGATTCCCAGCACAAAAGGGCTGCTGGAGGTGAGAGGGATGAGGGGGCACGATGGTGCCAGTGAGGCAGGAGGTGGGAAAACCACATGATGGGCTCCTGGCTGGGCACGTGGCCAGTCCCAGCTGTTCCTTTCCAGCCCATTCCCAGATCCCAAACACTCCTGAATCACATCCATTGTGCAGGAGCTTGGGACTGGTTTCCAGATGGATTTAGAGGCACATGCACGAGCAACCCCAGTGCATGAGCACATCTTTCCAGCCAGGAAATCCCCCAGCCAGGAGAGGGCTTAGGGATAATCCCCTTGGCCTCCTCCTTGAGCAGACAAGGGATGTCCTGCCCCCCTGTGCTCCCCAAAGGAGACTGTCTGCAGCACAACCCTCACAAACACCTCCTCCCCCCCCGAGGAATGTTTCAGGGAGTGATTGAAAATCTCGGGATTTTGCCCACAAATAAATCAGGCAGGAGCAGCTTCCCAGCCCCCCTTCCTCCCTTACAGCTCCTGGCAGCTCCAGAGGCAGCCTGGCTTGGCACGGGGCAGGACTGGCACCTGCTAAACATGCAATCCCAGTCCCCCAGGGTTTGTTTGGATTGCAGGAATCCTCACCTGCTATGCTTCCTTGGCATAACAAAGAGTCAAGGAAGGTTCTTTTGCCTCTCCAGCCTTGGTAAACACCAGCCAGGGAAATGTTCCCAGCCAGGTCCTCAGCATTCCCCACCACAGAAACCCCTGCTGTGCCCACACCAACAGCTGGCATTTGCACCAGGAAAGGTGGAGGGCACCAGTTTCTGCAGTTTAAGGGGAAAGGATTGAAGTGGTGGCACAACACACACGAGCTCAGCTGTTCCAACATCAAAGCAGCCAAGAAAGGAACGAAAACTTTGGGAGGAATTAAAGAGAAACAAATCCCAAACTTGCTCCATGTTGCCCTTTTGTGCTCCTTGTGCAGACAAAGCTGAGCACCCAGAGGAGGGGAGGGGTCTCTCCATGGCACAATTCCCACCAGCTCTCCAGTGGAGCTGGAAAGGACACACAAGGATCATCCTGGCCCTGCACAGACACCCCAACAATCCCAGAGCATCAGCCAAAGGCTCCTGGAGCTCTGGCAGCCTTGGGGCTGTGCCCACTGCCCTGGGCAGCCTGGGCAGTGCCCACCACCCTCTGGGCAAAGAAGAGCCTTTGCCTGAGATCCAACCTGAGCCTGCCCTGCCCCAACTCCAGGCCATTCCCTGGCTCTGTCCCTGCTCCCCACAGAGCAGAGATCAGGGCCTGCCCCTCCTCTGCCCCTCCCCTGCAATGAGCTCTCCCCTCAGTCTCCTCTTCTCCAGCTGAACCCCCCAAGTGCCCTCAGTGCCCTCCAGGCCCTTCCCCATCTCTGTGCCCCCCTTTGGACACTCCCCAATGGCTTCAGATCCAACCTGAGCCTGCCCTGACCCAACTCCAGGCCTGGTTTTGGAACAGAAGTGCTTCTCCCAAAAAGCTGTGGCTGGAGGCAGCAGCCTCAGTGGATGGCAGAAGGCACAGGGTGGGAAAGCACCTCACAAGCCCTGAAGTCTCTGCCCACCCTCAGGGTGTGAGCCAGGCTGGGGAGGTGCCTCCTGCCACCCTGTGCCATCCCCAGCAGGGATCATCCCAAATCTGGGACTGCAGGCGATGCCCTGGCTGTGGGATCAGCCCTGGGGTCACACGGGGGGCGCTGACCGGGCTACACCTTCAGTGGTGGCATCCCCGGGGCCCCGAGACACGACCCCAAACGCTTCCCTACAGGCAGAAAGACCCCAAATGCTGGCGGAGCCGCGCTGGGCTTGCCGGCGCTTCCCGGCACATGGCGCAGTGCCCTCTGGTGCACGCTCGGGAGAGGGAGGCTTTGGCTTCGCGAATCTCCCACCTCAAACATCCTTTCAAAGCCAATCCAACTGAAACGGGGAAAAAAAAAACAAACCCAACCCTAATCCAAAGGACTTTTTACTTGGTTTTGTTTTGTTTTGTTTTTTTCTTTTTCAGGAGCCCAATCCATTTAAGGTGGGCTCGTTTCCAAAATGATAGGAGCTATTCATCGTTAAAAAAATATCTCTGCCATATTATTCCTCCTGTGAGTGATGGCATTACAGGCACTGATGGAGCATTAGACGTGACATCACAGATTTCTATTATTTAAAGGGACAAAGTCAAGTTAAATTGATCAGCCCGCCCTGCCCGCTCGGCACAGACAGGGTAACGAATCCAGCTTCATTAAAATTGTTCCTGACTCCTGTCAGAGTGATGTGATTTGTTCAAATACACATAATTTCCTCTCCCATTATGGTGGGACTGGAGAGAGAGACACGGTGTCAAAACCCAGATCAAAGTGATCGAGGGCTGACAGAGACACCAGGGATGATCAGCCAGGGCTGTCGTTCAGATCCCTCCAGGATTTGTGTCCCAAAAACCTCCTCAACACCCACAAAAAAATCCCCTGGAAAACCCACAGCATTTCTCGGCCTGCTCTAGGAAATATTGCCTGATTTCTGAAGTCACCAGGGATTCTGGAGCCGGGCACCAAATGCTGGGCTGGAGGTGGCAAAGGAGACCGGGCTGCTCAGCCCACTGAAGCACTTAATGCTGTGAGGAAAATAATTAGCACCTCACATGAGAAGGGCCCACAGTCTGAAGGTGCCAGGAGAGGCAGGAAAGAAAACGTGCCGCGGAAGGTCCAGGCACACAGAAATAAAGGTGCAAGTAAAGACATTAAGTGGCATTTTCAAAAGTGGCTTTAGGAAGCCTGAATTCCATCTTATGTGGGATTTTAATTTCCAGTCAGGTCTGAGCTATGGGGAGCCCGATTTGAAGGATATTTAAAGAGCTAAAATACATTTCTGGGCTTGGGGGATGGAAGTTTTTCCCTATAAAGTCTCTCAGCATGACCAGCATCTTCCAAAGCCCCTGGCCAGACTCACGCAGATCATTTCCCCTCCTGTCCCAGGAACTTCAGCCATTTCACAAATGGGCTTTGAGACAGACTGAAAACTTTGCCCAAAATCCCATTTCTACAAGTGAACATCTCAGGGAGTTTGGCTAAAGAGCCCTTTGGAAAAGGAGTCCAAGTGGCTCCGAGCCACTGAGTAAAGCCCAGCACAGGCTGGGCAGGGGCTGCACTTCCAGCTTGGCCAGAGAGCCCAGGAGCAGCCAGCTGAGATCCAAAGGCTCCTGTGACATGGAAAAGGGGGATAAAACCATGGCAGGGAAGCCCCGGGGGACCAACTCACCGGGGACAGGGCTGTGCTTCGAGATCAGAGCTGCCCCAGCACCTGAAATGGCACAGGGGGAGGGATTTGGGGAGCCCAGAAGGGAGGGTTGGCTGGAGATGGTCACTCCATTCCCATTCCCAGGGAGTGATCCAAGCACGGCTCCCTCCTCTGGTGACCCATCTGTTATTGAAATCATCCCCCCCTCGGGGAGAGGCTGCCTGGCAATGCTGCCTAATTCCCAGCAAGGAGGAACAGCCAAACCCCTCCAGTGATGGCTTTTTTTCCTTCCCCATTAACATTCCCAGGAAGCTCATTCCCATCCATTTGATCTCCTCTTAGTCATCCAGCCCAGGACATGGAATTGCAGCCCCTGCTTTTTGCTTCAATTTACACCCAGGCATTTCCTCCTGCAAAGCCATCAGGAGCAAAGGCATCCTGTGGGATGTTCTGTGGCCATCAGGGACAATTCCCCATCACTCACCTCTCCCAAAGCCTCCTGAGCAGCCCCGGCATTCCCAGGAGCTCCACACCTAAATCCAAACGGGAAGCTCTGGGCTCTATCAGCCCCATTTCCAAACCTGTGACACCTTCAGTGGGTTATGAAGTCCCCTCCCAGATTTCCTGCAGACACTCCAGTGTTTTCCTCTGGGAGTGCTTTCCCAGAGGGGAATCCACCCTGGGGCACCTCCACTTGAAGCCCCTGGGCTGATCCTGGATTTCCTCTGGAGTCTCCATCACCAGCAGAGCAGCACAAGGAGGGGCACAGAGGGCAAAAAGGAGCAGACCAGAGTCAGGTGTGGCTCAGCTTGGGGTCTTCAGGATTTTGGCTGGCTCTTCTTTGGGTCATTCCCACCCTGCCTCGTCCTGGTCCCTGCCAGAGCTTTATTTTCTCATCTCAAAGATCCAGAGAAGCTCCGGAGGACTCAGGCACTTACACACCCCACAAATGGGCTGCTTCATCATTCCTGGGGTGGCTGAGGTGTTGGGAGCTGGAGGAAGGGCCTGAAGGATGGTTAATTCCATCCTCATCCCACTGATCCAAACCCAACTTTCTCCATGGCCATAAAGCCTCGTTGCCTCCTCCTGTCTGTCTTTGGGACACCAAGGAGATGTAGGGGGAAAATGAGAAACATCCTTCTCCTGACATTTCCTCAACCAGCCACCAAGGAAATCATCTGAGCCCCTGTAGGGTTTGTGCTGTTGGGAATTCCATGGTGGCCCTGAGGGCTCTGAGGGGAGGTCTTGGTGTGCCAGGCTCTCCACACACAGGAGCAACAACCACCTGGTTCCAGAGCCAAGAATTCCCTGGGACATGATGGATAAAGGTCCATCCCGCAGGCCCTGAGCTCACCAACCTCTCCAAAACTTCCTATCCTTGTGCCTCCAGGTGAGGACAGACCACCTCGAGTCCCTCATTTCCATCAGACAGGGATGATGGGGCTGCAATCCCAGACTGATCCTCTGGGAATGCTGGTTGTGACTCGGCCACTGGAGTGGGGTGGAAAACCCAAAACCCCCTTTCTGTAAAGGGCAGGGCACTCAAGGATTGATTTCCCTCCAGGTTTTTTGCTGTTTGTCTGTATTAAAACTATAAACTGGAGGGTTTCTCCTGCTGCAAATCAAAGAATTAAGGAATCATTAAGGTTGGAAAAGCCCTCTGAGGTCACCGAGCCCAACCATCCCCCAGCACTGCCAAGGCCACCACTGCCCCCTGTCCCCAAGTGCCACATCCACAGGGCTGTTCAACCCCTCCAGGGATGGGGATTCCACCACTGCCCTGGGCAGCCCCTGCCAAAGCCTGACCACCCTTTCCATGGGGAAATTCCTCCTGCTGTCCCACCTGAACATGTCCTGGCCATTCCCTCCCCTCCTGTCCCTGTTCCCTGGGAGCAGAGCCCAAAGTGGCTCCCCCCTCCTGGCAGGGACTTGCAGAGCCAGAAGGTCCCCCCTGAGCCTCCTTTTCTCCAGGCTGAGCCCCCCCAGCTCCCTCAGCTGCTCCAGCCCCTTCCCCAGCTCCCTTCCCTAAATATTCCCACCCTGCCCACGGCCATCAAAAGCTCATTAATGCTGACACAGCACCAACAGCAGCACTTGAAGCCAACGAATGTCACAGTCTGGGATCTTTGAACAGCCATTGGATTTAATGTCCCACCAGGAAAAAAAGCCCTCAGAGAGGTTCCTTGAGAGCTGATGGCATTTGGTGGCCATCAGTGACGTGCTGAGTGACTTGGGCTTTTACATTTTAAGGGAATGGCAGATACACCTGGAAATTCCCCTCTGGGAGGTGAAAGGGAAACCTCAAAGCAGCCCACTTGATGCAGTCTTGCTCCGTGATTAGAAATGCAAGGGGAGTAACCAGACACATGCAGGTAGCATGATTTGTATTAGCACTCCTGCAATTATTATTAGAGTTCCAAAGATCCTGAGGCACAGCAGGACCATTAGAATAAAATATGGGAGCAAATTGCAGAGGAAGGCGGAATAATTGAAGTAATAAGGGAAAACACACAATGCACGAGGAAAGACTAATCCAGGCACGGCTTTCGGGGCTGTAAAACTGGGAAGTCTTCCCTAAGAAAATCCAGGAGCAGCTGTTTGGGAATGGCCCACAATGCTGAGGTGTTTCTGTGAGCTTGAAAAGAGGCAGCAGGAAGAAACTCTTGGTTTGGAGAGGGGAAAGTCAGGACTGAGGGGTCGGAGATGAGGAGAAACCTCTGGGTGGAGATGGAAACCTGGGCTGGGTGGAGCTGAGGGCAGAGCCAGGGGTGAGGCAAACCTACCCCTCCAACCTCCCCCAAATTCAGGGGGACCCCTCTGGGGTCTCATTTACAGCCTTGGGTGGGTCTTTAATTCAAAAGCAGCGCTGAAAACATCTCCCTGTGTCTTTAGGTCTGTTTCCTGCCCTCTGGTGCTCTCCAGGCTGAGCCTCCCACCCTGAATCCAGATCTGGCTGATTTTGCAGCCTGGTTGGGACTCCTGGGAATCTCTCCCAGGGAGTTTTCTGGAGCAGCAGCTCAGCCCAGGTCCTAAAACACGGCCCTGGAGCCTGAGCAGCTGCAGGGGCTGCCATGCCAACCCAACCCCTGGTGACCCCACACACGAGGGGGAAGGTCCCCACAGCACCTCTCCTTGCTCCACCTTCTCACCCCTCCTGGAGCCCCCGAGTCTGCAGGGCCAGGGGCTGAAAGGGACACCAAATGAAAGGCTGGCCAAGAGTCCCAGGTGGAGAAAAGCACAATTTTCTCTTCACGGTGAAGGTTCCTGTGGAGATTCCCTGCCATTGCCACGGATCTCTGTGCCAGTAACATGTGGCACTTCAACCCATGGCACAAGAGCTCCTGGTGGCATTTTTGAGGATCCTACAGAGCCATTCCTTGTTCTCCTGGGGGGGGTTCGACCTTCTGTTGTTCCAGGCAGGAGCAATCACAGCAGGCTGGCGGGCAGGGTTGTCCCCACTGGCTTTACAAGAACCAGGTTCAGGGGTTGGACACGTTTTCCCAAGGGCACTCATGTCACCCCCTGTAGCTCTGCCACCATCTGGGGGGCACCATGAGCAAAGGGCACCTGCAGGAGGTGGAGTTTTGTCCCTCCCAGCCCTTCCCAGGGCACTGGGAGGGTTTGGTCCCCTTTCAAGGTGTATTTCCCATGGAACTTCCCAACCCTCACCTGCCTGTAGGGACCAGCAGGATTCTGTGGCACTGGGGAATGAGGTGCTTTTGCTTCTTCCTCGTGGCTCCCCTGGGCCTCAGGAAGAGCAGGGATACTCTTGATTGTCCTGGATAACCCTAACCCTCTCTTGGCTGCCTTTGGTTATCCTCTCTTGCTTATCCCACTTGGTTATCCCTGCAAAAGGGATGTTCTCAGTCACAGCAAAACCTGTTCTCCTCCTAGCTGAGTTCAAGCATGAGTTTCAAAGCGGGAAAGACCTTTTTATTTTTGCCATAAACGGCCTTTGTGCTGAGTTTAGGAGGGCTGTGTTTGGTAGGACCCAAAGTTCACATCAAGCAGTCCCTAAATCCTCTTCCAAACTCACAAGCCCACCCTGCAGTGGTGCTGTGGAGGCCCAGCTGCCCAGGGTGAGGGATTTACAGCAGCTCCTTTGCTGGGTGGTGCTTCCTTCCCTTCTCTACCACGTTGCCAGCAAGACTGCTTTTATTTTTCCCTGTTTTCCTTGGGTTTGGAGCCTTTCAGGGAGTTTGCCATGCAGGGCAATCAGCAAAGCTTTTCTAAGCTCGTTGATGTGATGCTGAGTGTGTGAAGTTCATCATTCCAGCCCTTCCATGTCAGCTGGTCCAAGGCAAGGCAAGAGGACTCCACAGAGATGGTTTCTGGCCCTTGGGATGTTTAGGCAGAGCTTTGCTCTCTGGTTTAGTCTCTGCTGCTTTCTGTGCATCAAAACACAGGCTTGGGGGGGGATTGGGAGATCCCAAAGGATCTGGCTGGGTTTCCCAGGAGCTCCAGGCAGTCTCTGCACACACAGGGCTGGGCTGTGAAGGGCATTTTGGTTCAGTGAAGGTGACAGTGGGCACCTCAGGGCCCTGGAGATCTCATTTCTCAGCCAGGCACCAAAACAAACCTCAGTATTTCCACCACCAACCTCCAGCCTGCGATGGGAACTCCCAGCCAGGTGTTGTTCCCCGTGAGGGACCTGCTCCAGGAGCTTTGAAACCCTGACCTTTCTGCCTTTCAGGGGGTTTTCCCCCAGAAATGAAGCCGAGGACAAAGGGAGGACAGGCAGAAAATGGTTCTGATTCGAGCAAAGGCGCAGAAAAACGGGAACTTTCCCAACGCTGTTGTTACTTCGCCGAAGTGCAGGGACTGAGCATCCCAACCCCTGCAGCGCCACAATTACCTACAAATCACCCCTTTGTCCCCACCGTTTCTTCTGTAGCCGTGATTTTTTTGTTGCCTGTGTTTTCCTGTTTTACCCCTGCAGTCAACCCCTCCCAAACCCCTCTGGGATGCCGGGGGTGGGTTAGGGTTAGGGGTGGGTTAGGTTTAGGGTTGGGGGTGGGATTTCAAACTCACGCTCGACAAAAACCACTCAAACAAGAGCCAGCCAAGCCCACCCCGCGCCCCGGGGCTGCTCGAGGCTTGCAAAATAAAGGTGAGGATTTGCTAAACCGCAGTCCTTTCCTAGAGGAAGAGGCTGCTGAGGAAGTGCTTCATAATTAATGCCGCCACTTAACTCCACTTAACCCGAGCCGTTAATATTTACAGCCAAGAAAAGGCAGGGCATGGCACGGAGCCCGAGGAGCGCACACAATGCGGGCTGGGGATCCTTTCCCGGTGCCGCGGGATGCTCAAACCTGGATACACGAACTGGGAAACAAAGTGATGGGTAAAACCGACCCACGGGAAGATCCTGGATGGCCCTTGAGGGGTCCCTTCCAACCCTGAATACTCTGTGATTTTTTTTTGATGCAGTGTGAGAGGGGTTGGGGGAAGCCTAGCAGGGACGGAGGGAGGGAGGGAGAGAGGGAGGGAGGGGGGGAAAGGCAGACCCAGCTGTTGCAGCTGGTTTGTCGCTGCCCACGGAATCCCAGAGCCTTCCCCCAAAGCCTGGTTTGGGTGTTAAGAGGTTTAACATCGGCAGAATGAACGAGACCGGTGGGGAGTGCCGAGGTCAGAGGAATTAAAGGGTTGAAAATTTCAGAGCAGCGCTTGTTGTGCATCCATTCCCTTGGCTGTAGCAAAGTGGGGACGGGAACAGTGCGAGGCAGGGCAGTGGGATCCGATAAATGGGAATGAGATGGGAGGGGCAGGGAAAACATCCCCCTGCACCCCCTGCAGGAGCAGCTCTGAGCCTTTGGAGGCAGAGTCGGAATGGGAAGTGTGTGAAACGCTGGATAACCTGGAGCCACAGCAACCCTGAGCTTTGTGGGGTGGGTTTCTGGGCTCCTGCCCTGGAGTTGGGGCAGGGCAGGCTCAGGTTGGATCTCAGGCAAAGGCTCTTCTTTGCCCAGAGGGTGGTGGGCACTGCCCAGGCTGCCCAGGGCAGTGGGCACAGCCCCAAGGCTGCCAGAGCTCCAGGAGCCTTTGGCTGATGCTCTGGGGCACAGGGGGTGACTCTTGGGGCTGGGGTTGGACTGAGGGTTGCACTCCGTGAGCCTTGGGGGTCCCTTCCAGCTCAGCATATCCTGGGATTCCGTGGCAGTGAGGGATGTGCTGAATATCCTGCAGCTGCTTCTGCTTGCCCTGCTCTCCAGACCCACAGCCCCATCTCCAAACATCCCCCCAAGGAGACCAGCTCTGTGTGCCAGGGAAGGACAGTCACTGCCCCTGCTCTTCCCCTTCAGCCATCAGCTCCTTCCCTGGCCCCGAAACCCCTTTAACAGCCACCCCTTCCCTCGGGCTCCGCTTTTGATCAGCCCGGACACTCCACCCAGAGCAAACCCAGCAGCCCGTGGTCACCCCCAGCCCCTCTTGCTCCCCCTTGTCCCTTGTTCTCCGCCCCCACGGCCCCGGCTGGTTCTCCCTGTTATAAAAATGACCACCCAAATGACCAAATCACGCGACAAAGGGCAGTTTAACTTTGTAAGTGCGAAAATGCCCGAGCAGCAGCGCTGGGCGCACCGCAGAGTCCCCGCCCTGCTGGTTGCACCCCGGTAGAGCTCGCAGGCTCTCTTTAGATACATTGAAAACATACATATTCTTTTATTTCTTGTGAAATGATTAACCGTGTCGCTCTTCTCTCAGATGCGGCGCGGCGCTTTTAGGTAGCCAGTTCTCTTGGTGATTAATTTAATTGTTAAGCCGTGGTCTAAATCTTTGTCTTGGTTTGAAGGTACTTCCCTCTTATCTTAATTTGCGTCTGTCTCCCCATCGTGTTGAGTTACTCGGCTTATCTTTGTCTTCATTGTGTCTCAAAAAGGCTGCTCGGCTATTTAACTTGAGTTCTCTTCTTTTAAAACATTCCGTCTTGCATTGTCAGTCTCCGTATCTTTTTAGGCCTTCTCTGCATCCTCTGCTTGCTCTGACATTTCTTTACTGCATATTTCATAATGCCCAGATGTATAAAAAACATGCCTTGTCATATTTTAACACGAATTAAATCTATGTTTTTTACATCCCCTCCCGGTGTCTGTGCCCTCAGGTGTCCCACTGCACCTCCTTGTCCTGGGGCTTTAAGGAGACCTGAGCATTTAAGGAGATTTTAAGGAGACTTTAAGGACTTTGGGAGCCCCCGCGAGCCGTCCAGTCTGCACAAACACTGCACACACACACACAGATTTAGATCATTAATATTGAGTGGCTGAAGCGTTTTCAATGAAACGATTTTCAAGCTCCCGAGGGCTCTCAGCCCCCTTTGTTTTCCCTCTCCCACAGCCCAAGGGAGCCCGTTTAAGGACTGTCCATGTGCTGCTGGCCTGGCTGGCCGGCCCCGGCCCCTGCAGGGCTCTTTCTCCCTCCTCTTTATGCAAAACGACTCCAAAAGAGCCCGTTCGAAACCCATCCTGCCAAACCCTCACCCTCCAGGCTCTTCCCCGAGGCTCATTTCAATTTTTGCCACGAGGTTTTTCGCTTCCCTTTCAGCGATTTGTTTATTTATTTTGCCCTTGCAAACACCAACCCCCGCTCTGATAAATGACACCTCTGCTTTCACGGCTCTTCCCCTTGTCTCTCTCGTATATTTTCCCCCATCTACTCGGCCCTTCCTTTCCCCTCCCTCCATCCCCAGGCTTTTTATCTCATGCATCATTCATCCCAGCTCGCTGTCTCCTTTCAGGACAAGCTTCTGGGAGCTGCACATCTCCTTGAATTCCTTCTCTCCCTCTGCCTTGCCCTGATTTGCACTCCCAAAGCCGCTTTCCCATCTCCACAGCAGCCTGGGCTTTTTCTGGGCAGAGCAGAGGGAAGGAGAGAAGCCTCAACACGCCTTCCCATCAAACCTTGGATGGTCCCCATGGGAATTTTAATGACCAGACCCTCAACCTTGGGCTATCCAGAGCAGCATCAGCATCCTCTGCCATTAATACATGGACAGTAGAAGGGGACAGGGCAAGGTCTTGGTGTCCAGCTTGGTAAAACACAAGGTAATAGCAGCAGGGGGGCTGCCAGGGGTGTCCCACCAGGCTTTGGGGACAGTCTGATGCCAAAGGAGGAGGCTGTGGTGGCTCCCCCGTGTCCCCCCCACCCTGCACACCCATCTAAACCCCACAGCTGATCCTTCCCTGAGCAGCATCTTTGGGAAGAGCCAGCCCTGAACCTGCCAGCTGGATTTTTAGGTGTGGCTCAAACACCCACAGGGCTCTGTGGTGTCCTTGGAGCTCCCACCACGGAGTGTCCATCACACAAGGTGGTCCTGGATATTTCCAGTGCACTTCTCTGTTGCTTGGTGGCCACCCCATCCCTGGAAACATCCCAGGCCAGCAACCTGGGCTGGTGGAAGGTGTGGAGGTGCCATTTCACCATGGCAGGAGGTGGAAGGAGATGGGCTTTAAGGTCCCTTCCAACCCCAGCTCTGTGTCTCTCCATCCCCAAGTTCTCAGCAGGGCCCAGCCCAGGCAGGTCAGAGCTCTGGGGCAGCTCAGTCCTTCTCCTTCCCTCCCCCTTTCCCTGCCATCCCACAAATCCCAAGTGTCCCTTTGGTGGCACCTGCCACAGCTTCCAGTTGCAGCTGAGGGTTGGGCACACCAGAAAACTCCTCAGATCCCCCAAAAGTGCTTCTGTCACTACAAAAATGACAGTCTTGGGTGACGAAGCCAAGAAAGGAAACCCAAGCACGGGAGCAAAAGCTTGGGAATGGCTTTCCAGTCCCTTTGGGAAGCCTCTCCCATTTCCATCAGCTACAGGAGGCTGTGACTGGCCCAGCTCTGTCTCTGGCACTGCCTAAAGAGGTGGCAGCTTCTCCTCACACCCAGGGCTGAGGGTTTGGCCTCTCACTGGCAGGAGAATCGAGGCAGAAGCAGCTCCAGCTCCTCTCAGCAGACAGTGCTGGGGGGTCTCCAGAGCGTGTGGGACGAGCACAGGGCCTGAACTTCTCCACTGGGCCATAAATGCTCCTAAAATTTCGAGGCAGGGCTTGGCAAACCATTGATGAGGAGACAAAACAGCCTCTCAGGTGCTTTTTGCCTGGAGTGAATGAATTAAAGCAGCAGCTCCTGTGAGACCTTTGCCAAGCATGGCCAGAGCTCCTGTGCCTTGGAGAAACCCCAATATAAGCAGGAACACACAACTCTCCCGTGGTTGTCAACCTTTCTGTAGGTTGTTGGGTGTTTTTTGTCCCACCAGAGCAGGACAGGGAACAACCTGAGGCCAAACCACTCCTGGAGACCCTTCTGGGAGTGCTGGACCTTCACCAGAGTGAGGAGGGACACAAGTGAGAAGCCCTGAGAGGTGATTTGGCCACATCCATTGGCAAACCCAACCCAGTGGGTCACAAATGTTGGATTCTACCCAAGGCTTGACATGCCACTGAAGGAGGGGGGGACAACCCAAAGGAGAAACCCAGAGCTGACCAACCTGAAGGACACCAGGATTGCTCCAAGCCCCTGATCCCAGCTGGGGGTCACTCCTGAATCCAGCCATGGGGGAGCCTGGCCAGGTGAGGAGCTCCCAAGGCCCTGACTCAGCGTTTGCCAAGCACAGCTCCCTCCTGAGAGGATTTCACATTAAGCTCTTTAAGCAACAAAGCAAGATTTCTCTTTAAAGCCCCGTTTAATCCCGTAATCCTGAGGGAAGACCTCTCCTCCCCTTGGGGGGGGGGAGAGAGGGAAAAAAGAGAAGTAGATTTGCTGAGGGAGACATAATTACTTGATCCCCTTCTAATTGGATGATATTTGCTGATTAAACACAAAGCCTTGGGGAAAGTTTGATTTTGGATAAGGGTTTAAAGATCTTTAAGGGAAAAAAAACCCCACCCAGATAACCCCAAAATCAGATGAAAAACCAATGAGGAGGCTGGGAGAGGGGAAAAGAGGATTGTCTCCTGGTGGCCTTGTGGTGCAAAGAGCAGGAGGAGCAGGAGGGGCTCCTGATGGACGTTCCATGGCCCAACCATGGGCAAGGAGCACCTCCCAACCCCATCTGGCCGTGGTGGCACCAAGGCTCTCTCATTCTGGATGCCCATGGCAAAGCTCAGCTCTTAGAGGGGAAAGATCCTCAGATATTTAGGGTTGGCAGGACCCCCTGCAGGTCTCCAGCCCAACCTTCTCTCTCCTCAGGGGGATGGAGGAGCTGCCCCCACCACTCTGTGTGTGTGTGTGACCCACCAGGAGGGTTTGAGCCCCAGGCACTGAGAAACATGAGAGAAGGACCACAAACCCACCCAGCACAGCCATGGGGGGGTCACTGGTGGCAACAAAGCCCTTTAGGGGGGAGACGTGAAACATCAACCCCCCCTCATCGTGTCATCAAAGCAACACCAGCACGTCTGTAACGGCCTAGAGAATATTAAATAATTAATTTAATTCTCTATTAATATAAAATAACACTGAATATCTCAACAATATGAAGCCTCATTTTCTGTACCAGGCTCTGATTTTTCTAGGAATCTTTCTGAGTTTCCTCATGAAGTGATTCCAGCCCAAAGGAGCAGCTTCCCAGAGAATATTCAGAGCTGGAAGGGACCCACAAAGATCACCCAATCCAGCTCTTAAGTGATTTGATACAGGGATCAAACCCAAAACTTTGGCTTGAAATCTGTTTCCTCCACGGGGCTGTTCCCACAAAAAACAAACCCAAAGCAAACC
>VXBX01007112.1:7135-111751 GCA_013400415.1 Scytalopus superciliaris
AAAAAGGAAAGGAAAAAGAGAGAGAGAAAATGCACCAGACTGATGCCAAATACCAGCAGTTGGCTCCAGGGAGGGATTAGTATGTGCCTTTGACTTCACCACTGAAAAAACTGGATAGTGAATGCAAATGATCTGCAACCTTATGAATTATGCTGAGAAATGGGTCCAGGTCATTCCTGTGGATTCCCCTGGGCCGAAGCTGCAGCTTGAGAGGAAACACGTGGTGCTATTTGTGTTTGTTGTTTCTGAGCGGTTCTGGGTTGGAGACAATATTCGTGGGAGAGTACATGGAAAATGCAATGTAAGATCATTGAATCCCAGCTCACAGCACCATCCCAGTTACAAGGAAGAGCTTTCAGACTGTGCTTGTCTCCTCTTGACTCTGGCAGGATGTTGTCATCGGTGATCTGAAGCCAGGCACTCCACATCGAGTTAGTGTTGGAGCATATGGCTGGGCAGGAAAAGGACGACCCAGCATGCCCAGAGAGGTGACCACCTTATCCCAAGGTAACACTGGCTACAGGGCTCTGTTGCAAAACTGGCATGGGACATGTCTGTAACACTCACACCTAAATCTCTGTTGTGGGCAGTATTCTAATATTTTACTATTATTTTTATACAAATGTGAGGTTTTACAGGGACAACAGGTGAGGGGAGAAGCTTATGAATTTGATTCCCAAGTCTGGGAGTTGGGTTGTTGTGTGTAGTAGCCCAGCTGCTTCTCTAATGCTATTCCTTTGCACTTCTTCTGGCTTAGATAAGTGCATGCCCCCTGCGCCTCCCTATCAGCCCCAGATCGTGGTAGTTTCTGATTCAGAAGTTGCATTGTCCTGGAAGCCTGGAGTGAGTGAAGGAAGTTCTCCCATCCAATACTACGTGGTGGAATTTATCAGGCAAGTTTGCCAGTGAAGTCTGAATTTCACTGTTTGTTCGCTACAATGTTTTGGGGTTTTTTTTGTTTGTTTTTGGTTTTGTTTGTTTGTTTGTTTGTTTTTTGTTTTGTTTTGTTTTTAACCTAAACTGCAATATTAAACTGCATATAGATTATTTTCATAATTTATTTACTTACTGTGTGTACTACATATAGTTTTCTCTCAGTATTATTGAACTACCATGAAAATTTCAAGACAAACCCAGAAATAATCCAACTTGCTATAAAATCACCAAGAAGTTGTACTTTTGGATTGAAGAAAATCTGATCTATTCCTCTATTCCCTTTAATAATGGCCTGAGTGAATGAAGTTTTAAGGTTCTCCTGTCATCAAATGCTGTCAAACCATGCTGAGAAAAGAGTGTGAGACAGAGCAATTCCCCTGCACCAAGAGTACCCCAGGCTGTTACAGAAAATAATCCAAGGACTGAAAATTCAGTATGTTAGGCAGTTTTACCTGACAAAAGTTATAGAATCAGAATCATCACAGTTGGAAGAGACCTTCAAGATTATCCAGTCCAACTGTCAACCCAGCACTGCCACTGTAGCCCCTAAAACACTCTTCCATATCACCCAGCACCAGTTACAGACACTTCTTGAACACAAAGTCATTTGAGTCTTGAGCTTGCAGATTTAGACTTGCTTTGTTATGCTACTGCTAATCAGATTTACATGAAATGGTGGTCTCTGTGTTTAGATTTGGGGGGAAGGTGGAGAGTAGGTGGGACTTTTTTATTTGTGTTCTTTTATGTTGA
The DNA here is from genome assembly GCA_013400415.1 of Scytalopus superciliaris. Taxonomy (NCBI): domain Eukaryota; kingdom Metazoa; phylum Chordata; class Aves; order Passeriformes; family Rhinocryptidae; genus Scytalopus; species Scytalopus superciliaris. The sequence continues at coordinate 8,822 of VXBX01007112.1, forward strand.
ACTCTAAAATTTGCAGCAGTGGAACTGAACAGTGAAAATTTGCCAATCAAATTGCTTTTATAAGCTGCTTAGGCAGGGTCAGGAGGAGGTGATTGTATCTGCAAGCACAAACAAGTATTTGTACTTGACTGTCCATATACTTGTGTGAGCTCATATCTGCATACAAAGCTATTTATTTTCATTTGCTTGCCCCTATGTTTACTCCTACAGTGAATGCAAAATTCAGCCTTTGGAAGTTCAATCCTTTGGGTGAATACTTGATGACAGGTTTTAGTTGAGGTTCCTGGAGAAGAAGAGAGAATTGCTTTTTTAACTACTCTGATCTGTAATGGTTAAAAAAATCATTCTTCAGGAAAAGAGAGTAATTTTTGAAAAAGAATTGTTGGAACAGACAGGAAGAACTATTGATTTTCAACGTGCTCAAACTGTAGTTGCAATCTAGAAGATATTGATACAACAAAAAGAATTCCTGGAGTGAAAACCTACTTGTGAATTGAAGTACTTTGTGTTTGGATCAAAATGCCCCATTATTTAGTGGGAAGCCATCCAGTGTTCATTGCACTGCAAAGCAGGATGTGAGGGCTGAAGATACTGATCTCCCTTGTGTAATGGCTGATATAGATTTACCATGAAATTTCTCCAATATCTATTTTTTGAACACAGTTTGTTTTCTGAGCCTTTTGCTTTCCCCATTTCCTCTCTTCAGTGTATGGGAATGGGATTTTGTTGAGTTCTGTTTAAATGCACTTCTACAGACTCAATGCTTTTACTGGAAAGTGGAGGCTGGGGGGTTATGTACACTTCTTCAGAGCACCTGGAGCCTGCTAATGGAAGAAAAAGTGGGCACCATCATTTCCATCCGACACACTGAAAGTGCACCCTTGAAAGTTTTTGTTCCGCCAGAGAATGGAAGCTCCCTTCACTGTTTAGGTCTAAAGATGCAAGTGATTGAAATTTCAGTGTTTCGTTGGTTTTAGACTTTGGGAAAGAATTTGCTAACAGCACAGTGTTTTGATTACACTGTTTAGTTTGAGGTTTAAAGCTCAGCTGGAAATGCATTTGTTAATTTTGGGATTATGCTCTCTTAGACTTGGAAGCTTGATTATATATTTGGAGAAAGTTCAATGAGCCAGAAAGCCCTAATGGCAGTTAGAGGTAAACATTTAACTTTAAGCTTCGTTGTCTTTTGCTGCATGTAGTTTTAATTACTATAAAATGTATTACCATGAATTAAAGCTGTTAAATTAAGGCAATATAAAACTAAAACAAATTGGTTCAAGTAAATTTAGAATTGAGTCCTCTATGTCAAAGAAATACAGTATTATCCTGTGCTTTTGCAAAATAAATTGCTTTTCTTATATAAATCTGTAATTTCTACTGGGTGTGGCACAAATGTCTAAAAAGTATGATGTTATTGAAACCATTTCCACCTCCTTAGAACCAACTTTATGACTTTAACCCTAAAAAAAACATACTGGGAAAAAACACTTTTCAGTTGCTCAGCTGTGCTACTGCAGATTAAAACCTTGTGCAAATTCAGTGCATTGATTGTTTTCAGATACCAGAATCTAATCAGAACCAGAGCTAACCTGCAGCCTGTCTCCACTCAGGGGCTAAATTTGGTGCTTGATTTAGGCACTTTGCATGGGTTTCCAGTGGGACTCTTTGGTTCTCTATAGGCAGCAGAGGAGGGCTGCAGGTGGTTTCAGATACAGGATGAGCTGGGCTAACTCAGGCTCTACTGCTGACTTTGAGAGGACACTAAGGAGGTCAGAATCCCAGCTTGTCTAAGTGCTGAAAATCAGGATGGAGACTGTGGGACTTAATGCTCACTGCATAGTTCGTAAGAAATGTGTAATAGACTGTGTTAAACCCAAAACAGCTAATAGCATCAGTTAAGGTTTGTAGGCTCAGTGTAAATATTCTGTTGGTTAATGGTGAGAAATGCTTTATGACAAATGGCATTTTTATGAAAGCCTCTAAAGTGATACCCTAGACTTAAGCATATGAGTTTGGGTGTTTTTCCCAGAAATGCTATAAAAAATTAATCCTTAAAAGTATTTTGGATATTTTCACTCAAATACTCCACTCATTTTTAATCTGTTGAATGCCCACCCAGTCTTTTAAACTTGATGACTAACTTACCCAAATTTTTATACTCACATAGGAGCTATAGAACCACAAGTGTTCCTGCAACATATCCCCTAAAATGATTAGGTCACTTTCTTTTCATCTTGTCGGTACGTAGATAAAATCAGCATCTTTCAGTATTAATCTTGGCATGCAGGGCAGATCTTTTGGTATCTGGATAGTGACATGAATCTTCTGCTGTAATGAACTAGCTAAGTTCTGCTGATAAAACTGGGAGATTCACCAGTATTCAGATGTTAGAGTGGAGCAGATTCAGCACAGTGTTGTGTGTACTTTTTGTGATCAGTTTGAAGCCTTCTGTCTCTCCCTTCTCCCCCCAAAAAAATCTAACCCTGAACCCATTTCCTGTTGAACTATCTGTCCCTGGCACTGCACTGAACCAGGCAGTCATTGTTTGCTTTTGTTTGCAAAGAACCTGAAACAACAGATCTGATCAGGGAGACACCTCCCAGTGTCCAGGGAAAATACCTTTAATAGTTTTTGTCATATTATTGCGTGAGACAGAGACATCTCAACATTTACCTCACCGCTTGTGATGGTTAAATCTTTGAAAAGGCAATTAATGGAGAAAGAGGAGAGAAAGATAGGGAAATTAGGGAGGAAGTGCTTAACAACGTTAGACAGCATCAGAGGAATATCTTAACAAGAGAATGAGTTTAGAAAATTGTCCACTTTTCCTTTCCTCCAAGTTTACCTGGCATTTGTGTTGATATATTTTGTAGAAAGTGTCTATAATAGTGCTAAATAATAATAATTGCTGAAAATAATATCCTATAGTGTGTTATACTCAACAAGAATTTTTTCTGTAGTGAATGAGAATGTATTGTACTTGTCATTATATTTATTTTTTGTAGGAATATTTAAAAAAAATGGTTTTAGAGATGAATTTGCCACTTGAGATGAGTATAAACATGGCACAGAAGAACAATCAGAAACCTTATACAGATTGGATTGCTAGCAAGTGCTTCACTCCTAAGTCATTTCCAGGTGATTGTAAAAGGAGGTTCAAGTGAATATAAAATTGCTGCTCTCTGCATCAGAAAAATTTCCTTTCTCAGGATGAGTCAGTCTTCAGGCTACAACATAAAGCAATAATCCAAATATTTTGGGTACACATGGCACGGAATTCTGCCCTTGTTTTATATCCACTGAGTCCTATGGACTTTAGCCATAGATTTATTATCTCAAAAACACTGTGACTTGGTCACTGGCAAGATTCTTTCTGCATGACATTTATGCATTGGAGATGCACAGCTGTAGCTTCAAGAGCAGACAATGTCCATGGAAAAGTTGTCTGATTTCCCCATGCATAGTTGCAATGTCTGGAGTGACCCTGTAAGGTCTGGGCCAGAGGCAGAGGGACCCTGTGCCAGGGAATGTAATGCTGTGGTAAGATGGGAAAAGTGGTATCAAAATGAACCCTTCCAGTGTAAAAGTTGATAAGAAAATAAAATTTGACACAAAAAGAAAGGGACCATGGAGATGGTTTTCAACAAAATGTTCCCATTTTAGGGAACCTGGGAGCTGGCTGGCCTTGGATGCAGTCACCAGCTGAGTTTGTTGTGTTCCTCTCCCCATCTGTTTGCCATGTTTTCATCTTGTACTGATTTGTTCGCACAGGGAATGTTCTGGAGAAGTAGCAAAGGTCAAGTGATAAATCTCCCTCTTTCCCTCTCCTTCAGCTGGAGATGCTTACATGTTTGCAGGAATTTCCTTTATTATAAGCTTCTACAGAAGGAAATGTTGTGAGAGAGAGCATATTTGAAGGCTTGCCTGTGGTTTGTGTTATTTCCTAAGTCTGTGTAGGGTGCAATGACTCCTGTGGGTTCCTTCATCAGAGGTGTGTGTTTCCTTTTAGGCATAGACATCAGCAAGTTCTGTTGCAAAGAGGCTTTGAGGCAGCTCTTGAGCTAGCTGGAATTCCTTGGGGAGGAATTGGAGCCAAAAAAGGATGTGTACGGGAAAATTGAAAACACTACTAAGTGAGCCTGTGGAAGGAAGCGATGTTAACAGTTTTCATTTGGAAAACACTATATATTTTCATTTTGGCTCTGGCATCAAAAGCTCAGAAGAGGGAAGCAATGGAAGAGTAGCCAAAATAAATTCTCTCCTGTCAACCAGGAAATGATGGTGGAGGGTGACTTAAGATAGTCTGTTTAGCCATCATTACATATTGTGCATTTGTCTGATTTTATTTTTGTTTTTAGTAAGACAATGAAATGCTCATGTTCTGTGTACCACTGCAGGAGCCAGGCAGATGGGAGCTGTCACTTCCCCACTGCACATGCAAGCTGGCACAAAGCAGTGGAACCTCAGTGATCAATAAATCTTGTATTGACCAGTAAAAGAAAACATACATTAACTTTGGCATTTCCTTCCAGCTGAAAATAAACAAATACAAAATGCCTGCCTTGTGCTATAATTTTCATTCAAAGACTGTTGGAGACATTTGCAGCTAGTCCTGTGTAAACAGTGGTGGATTCAGGGAGCACTTGAAGGTTATTTCCTGTAATAAATATCACAAGGACAGTGGAATAATTTTCTCTGAAAGTAATTTCTGTCCCTATTTTACTTTCATAGACTTTAATTTGAATATTTTGGGTGGCCTAGAGTGAATGTTTACATTTTTGTTTTGTTTGTATTTGTTTATCTTCTTATTCTGTTCTTTCTTTGATAAGAAGAGGCCACTTTTAAAGAGAGTGAAAATGGTATGAAAGCATCAGAATACTCTCTCAAAGTAACCCACCCCTTTCCAATGTCCCTCTGCATATGAACTTAGATCTTTTGATACCAAACTGCCATGTGAATGGTTATACTGGTTTCAGATGTGTTATAATGGCACCTAGAGAAGCATTTATTGGCAGATGGCTTCCAATATGAATCAGGAGTTAACCAGGCATTGTCCAAAGGCATACATGGGAATGTTGTTACAAAATCCATGTATATAAGCCATGTTCTCTGCATGACTGTTCTGTGGGGTTTGGGTTGTCTTTGTAGTTGGTTTTTGTTTCTTTCTTTCTTTCTTTGGTTTTTTGTTTGTTTGTTTCTTTGGGATTTTTTTGTTTGGTTGGGTTTTTTTGTTTAGTTTTTTTCCTGAAGAGAAGACTTTGGATCCAGATTTTCTTGTGTGTGTGTATTAACCTGACTGCTTGGGAGATCAAATGTTAGATTCTTACCTTATTAATGGTTGTGTATGTTTGAAGGGACTTACTGGCATTAGAGCACAAACTCTTAGAAATAAATCAGGATTTTTTCCCCCTGTTGCAAATTATTGCTTTACATAGCTACACGGAATTGGGGACTGCAGGTAGTAGACCTGCACTTGAAAACTGTTAACCCAAAATGTGTGAAACAGATAAACAGACTGGATTTGTCCATCAGTCCTTTAAATAACCTGTCTGGCTTTATAAGGAAAATCTGTGTATTGAGTTTGCATGATTACCCAGTTTTGATATCAGAGGCTTCACAGATTAGTAATGGTTTGTTGTACAGTCTGATCCTTTAAGAGTGAAGGGTTTCAGTGATAATTTAGTAGACTTCTGTCTCATTTATTTGTGTGTTTCCCAGAAAACGTTGTAAGGCAGTTAATTTATACAGCCGGCTTTAATTATTTATAATTTGGTCTTTGTTTGATCCTCAAGGCCAGACCTTGACAGCAATTGGACGGTAATAAGAGAGCAGATCCAGATGGAGTCCATGGTTCTCAAGGGACTTCTCCCAAACACCAAGTATCAGTTTGCTGTCCGAGCAGCAAACTCTTATGGATCAAGCCCTTCCAGTGCACCAAGCGACGTCATCCGAACATTCAGTGAGTAGAACCACCTTCTAGTAATTAAAGCCATGTAAAAAATTAAGTATATCTGTAGATAAAGTTTATCTGTGGTAGCCCATGGAGGTCTGCTAATGGAAAGAGTTGCTCTGGAAGCACAGGCACTGCCTTTCTGACACCTCTTAGTCTTATCCAAGGAGTTTGCAGCACCCTGTGAAAGCCAATCCACAAGCAAAGATGTGAAAAGAGCCAGGCAGCAGTGGTCTTATGCCATTTCTCTGCTCTGGAGATCATTGCCAGGTATTTTTGGATTGCTACTTACTGACTTTTGTACTGGTATCATGCAGAGCTGATAAATGAATATCATTGGGAGAAATGAGAGAGACAAGTCTATTGTTACTCTTTTTTTCTGTTCTTTGAAACTGAACCTTATATATTACACTTATAGTTTCAGCAATTTAGAATGACCGGATCAAACACGTATTGGGGAGTAAGCCTCTTAAACTAGCAAACACAATCATGAAAATAATTATATAAAGAAGTAAACATCCCTTTCTGACCAGAAACTGTATGGTAAAAATATTAAGTGAAAATACATTCAAACATCCCTTCAACATCGACTTGTTAACTGTTATATTTATGTCTGTGTAGCAGTGTAAGCCATGCACATTGCAGTAAGTGCCTGTCCAGGTGCTCATGGCCTTCCTTGGGCTGCAATTCTCTGCCAATGCTGTGTGTCTGAGGGCTAGCTTTGAGGGGCTGTTGCTCTTCATCATGCCAAAAGTCAATAGCTTGTATGCCAGAATCCCAACCAAGCCAACACGGAGCATGTTTGGAGTCATACAAATCACATTTTTCTAACAGGAAAAAAACCCTAATGTTACAAAGAGAAACAGTGGAGCCAAAGCTGGCAAGTTATGGGGACTAGCTGCGGTATATCCTTAATGTTCCAAACTTTTTATGAGAAAAATTATATAAGTACTTTTAAGTTCCAGTTTTAAAGGCATTTATAGGGATCAAAATACCATGCAAGAAAATGCCTGATTAAAATTTTAGCAGATTAATCAACAATAAAAAAGAGCGCAAAAACTGACCTTTTTTTGTTTCTCACCCCCTCAACTGCAAATCATCTTTAATTACCTAGCAGAAAACAAACAGTCAAAATTTAGGTAGGACTGTGAGCTCTGCAATGCTGCATGCTGCAGAAATGTGGACAACAAGCTTAGTGATCTGCAAGTTTAACCCACTAAAGATTTATTTCTAAATTGTCTGTCTTGAAATATCTGTTTTCATTGACTCTTGTATGGTGGTTTGCATTCTTTTTATTCCGCTGTCATAAATTAAGTTTGCATGTATTTTGGGAGGTCTGCTGAACTCATAAGTTTGACTTCTGAAGTAAATGTTTGTGAAAACTGTGAAGGTGCAGTGTATTCTGGGGTTCCTCGGCCCCTGGATCCTCCAGGGTCAGCTCCTGCTGCCTCAGGCACATGTGTGTGCTCCTCAGTGTCTTGTTTATCTTTGGATGTGAGTGGCTGCATTCTTTGGTTGGAAAAGATAAAGTGTTTAGCTCTGTTAATAAGGGTGGATTCATCTTCATGCTGTGCTTTTTACTGCAGTGCTCAAAAGAAGGCACTTCACCTTTGGAAACTTCTGTTCTACAGAGGCCTGCCAAGGTGTCTCTAAAACATGAATTCCTGTCATTAGAGCTTGGAATAGAATTCACATCCAGTGTGTATAAGCACTGATTTCTAGAGAGGTTCAGAGGGGACATGACTTGGTTCTCTGTACCTAGTTCAGATCTGAAAAGTCAATGTATTGTGCATGTTGCACTTCTCTCCGAATGGGCTTAAAAGCTCTATGCCGACCCAAGGTAGGCACGTGGGTGCTGCAGTGGCTGAGAAGTTGGTCTCCCTGCACTAAGGGGCTGGCAGTGCTTGGGTCCCGACCCTCACGAGTCAGCCAAGCTCTGCAGCCTAGGGCCATGTCATGTCTGTGATGTGCTCCAGCCCTGCACCAGGTCACTTGCGCTTGGGGCTGCTTTGGCAAACTCTGGGCCCTTCAGCAAGTGCAAATGTTGTTTCTTTGGCAGTTTGCTCTAGTTTTACATGTGAATTTTGAAAATAGGCTTAGAAACTACATATAGCCGCTATACATAAAAGCTTATGTTATCTTGTGGATGCCTGTCTTCAGAACAACCAGCTTTTTGCACAGCAAGGAGTGGTGTTCAAGAGTGTTATAGGATGCATGCCTTGAGAAAATAAATTCTGTAGCTTTCTGAAAGCAGGAGTGTAGCTGAGATGATAGTGTAGCTGACAGCAGCTCTCACTTGTCTTCAGTTGTGAGGTCTGTGTAGGAGGCTGGTTTGTTGTTAACGAGATACACAGGTACATTGTGCATTAGAAAAGCTCAACTTTAGTTGTGAAAAAATGTTCCTGATTAAAGCTGTGCATAGCCTGAACAGTTAATTTCCCCTAAAACGATAAAAACTCCTGCAAATGATTTAAACAACTGACAAGTTTAATGAAACAAACAAAAAATAAAAGCACGCTAAACTCAAGGGCAACCAGTTAAAACTTACTCTTAATCACATTAGGTGTCTGAAGGTACTTTGCCACTTCTAGTAGTCAGAAAGCCCAGTTCTTTGGCCCAGTTAGTCACTCACTTCAGTTGCTCAGGTGTAAGTGTCACCACATTTGTGATCCTCTAGGTTCTGTGGTTTTCGACAGTCACTGCAGGAGGGCATGTGTCTTCCAGACATTCACAGACACCTGATAATCCTCTGGGGATGTCTCAGGTAATGCATCTCAAGTGGCACCAATTGCTTGACAGTCTCAAAGTGCCAGCAGATACCTCTAAGTCACCTATTGTTGCTGAAAAGGTGTTGGACAGTTGGCCTCTCTGAAACTGAAGCATCTTTATTCTTCAGAGTGCATATTTTAAGAGTTACTATCTTCATTATTACCATGGTTCCTCCTCCAGTCTAAACAGTGAAACATGCCACAGATTTTTTTTATGCTATTTTTTTGACTGCATGTGTATTCTTCAGAAATACCTGGAATGTCATAGGATGCTGGCAGAAGTTCACACAACATCTGCCTCCTTTGCATTACACTTAGTTTGCATAGTGCTTTCACTAGGGTCCTTAGTTGTGTTTGGATTTCAAAAATTTGTAGCTTTATGCTTGTATATGCTGGATTTTTGTACCTGATTTGAAACAATTAGTGCTTTTCTGATGCTTATTTCAACTGAATAACAAATTCTCAGCATTACCTCAAATGCAGTGGAACTTCAGGATCTGTGTTGCCTTGCATAGATTCTCTTGCAGCTCTTCTAGGCAGGCTGAGGCAGAGATGAGTCCATGATACTCAGGGATGTTTTCTGTTGGGGCTTATCTCATTCTCACACGTAATTCTCTGGTTTTGTTTTTATAAGGTGGAGGCTTTGCAGTACTCTTGACTGCATTGTTTCAGATCAGCATAGGAAAACACTGTCTTTATTTGCTCCTCTAGAGGGATGCTGACAGTATCACCTAATGTGACAGACCTCTCAGGGTCCTTGAAAGTAGAACATGTGGCCTTGATTATAAGCAGTTACCCCCTTACCTAGTGAAAAATGTATGCTTGGTTTATTGCTCCATTTTCAGGGAGGAAAGAGAGGGCAAGTTTCCCCAAGGGCTCTCATTTATTTGTGATTTGGTTTCATTAATTTTTTGCTAGAGGAAAATGATGCGATAAATCAGGTTTTTTGTTGCCTTTCTTAATTACAGTTGTAGGTTGTCAGTATTTCACTTACATGCTTATTGGGGTTTGTTTATGTCAGATCTTTCCATGTGCCATGGGCAATTCACTGGAAGTTTAAAAATCGTGCATATTTAGTTTAGAAACAACAAAATAAACTGTCCCAAAGAATCACCTGCATCACTTAAATACCCTTGATCTCCTCGGGAAACAGATGGGGTTTGCACTGTGCCTGGAAGGTCACCAGCCTTGGGCTTTGCCAGACCAACAGAGGAAGCGTCTTCTGTTAAAAATACCCTCCTGCTTGTCTCCACAGAAAACATGACAGAAGCATCTGCTTAATGGGGTACATCCCTTCCTCTGGTCCTGGCTGTCACCACAGAGCAAAGCATTGGCACAGGTGCTTAAATGCACGGAGCTTGAGGGTGTCAGCTGAGGCTCAGGCATAGGAAAAGGGCAGTCTCTGGGGCCAAAACCTTGATTTAGATGATAGTGATGTGTGCTAGAGAATGCAGATAGAGAAGGTTTTCCACAGAACTGTTTCCCACTGATCTCCAAAGGCTTTCCGAAAGCAGTGTTGGTAGTTGTAGGGACAGAGACAAAAAGAAAGAGACAGGTCAAGCAATCTGCAGCGTCTCACTGTGAGTCACTGAAAAACAGAAGTGTTATATCAAAATGGTCCTGATGTATACTGAATTTAGACCTGTGAGGGGTTCTGCATGAAGACAACCAGTCTCTTAACACCTCCATTCAATGTGCCTGTGTTGCAGTGCTCTACTTCCTAAACTCTCTTCTGTCTCCTCATCAGTATGCTGGGGGCAACGTCATCAGCAAAACAAAACTTTCTGTGGTTTCCTCTTTGTATTGAGAAACATTTCTTTAGTATAACTTAATGCCTAATTATTTGGAAAGAGGCTGTCTGAGGTTCATGACCCTTGCAAGTTTCCCAATTATTTACAGAACAGGATTATAGGACTAGCAGAGGGTCTTAATCAGACTTGATCTCCTTGTACATTGGAACACTGATTTAATTAAATATAGCATGCTTATAATCTGTGCAGTCATTGTTTTGGTATTTGCAGAGTACCACTTTGCTTAATTGTCCCTGATTTGCCACCCATTACTAGATGAGCTCTTCACCAAAGCAACACAGTGCTCTTAAGAGATGGGCTGATGTGGGAGTTTCTCTACAAGAAGTCATGTTAATTTCTCTTTATTTTATTTGTTTGGCGGTTTTATCACATCATATCACATGTGATTGTTATGTCATGTCCAGCGAGCAAAGGCCAAATGCGGGGAAGAACAAAGCAACTGAGTAGCCAGTGGGCTGATATAATTTGTGCATGTACTCTCCTGTATAAATTCAGGCATAGTCAGAAACAAGTGCATCCTCTGACTGCATTGCTCCTGCATGCATTACGAGTTACCCAAACTGCTCACAGATCAGCGAGTAGAGCAATGCTGTGTTGTTGTAGTTTCAGTGCTGGCTGAAACTCAGATAGGTTGAATCAGGAAGGGACAAAATTGGAGATTTGGGGCAGTGCTAGAGACCTGTGGACACTAGAACACCTTCTGAAGTTACATTTTTCTCGTGATGCCAAACTTAGATCCTGCAGGTCTTTGAAGAAGGGCCTCAGAGCAGTCTTTTTACAGACACAGTAAGTCACATTCTTTGCTCTCTCCAGGCTCTAAATGTTGTACCACTTCAGTAATGTGAAAGGAATCATTGTCTGTTTTAAAATAGCAGGTACATTTTGTCTCCCATGGAAAAGCATGGAACATTTTGATCTACCAAACGAAAGAGACACACCTGCTGCTCGGGGAACTGCCTGTCTCTCCTAAGTTACCATGTCTCATTGCATGCTAGTAGTTATTAATGTACTTCAACTATAACTCCACTCAGATCAGGAAAGTTCTGTAAAACTGGCATGACATTAAAATGATGTCCGTAGTTATAAGCAAGTGTGTGTATTTGAATGTAAATTTGAGACCTAACGTTTTCCTATGTATGATTATAAAGATACTTTGTTCTCGGTATTGCTTCATTCCTGCCACCCTTATTGAACCTACATCCCGTTAAGCCAATAGAAGGATTGATTGAAAAGAGAAAAAATATGACAGCTCTTGGACTCTAACAGGTGGTTATTTTGTAGCTTGTGACTTCTAAGTTAGAAAATGGAGTTTGTGTTTCAGAGCTTGTTTGAATACACATTAGATTGTTTCCACTGACATACAATTGTGATTTCACCTTTCTTTTTCCAAAATTATCTTTATGGCCTTCATTTCTCTTAGGTAAATTACAGTTTCGTCTATTAGAAGAACTCAATTAGCTCTGAAATACTTCCAGGCACATAATGCAAAGGAAGTAAGTAGTAGTCCTGACTTCAAAGAAACAGTGTTTCAGTGAGTTGAAAACTGCTGCATCTGCTGGGAGCTGAGTTAGTGCTGGGCTCTGCTTCATTCGTATAGTTTCTGTTAAACGGCAAATTATATTTGTAATGCCTATGTTTGAGGTTTTACACACTGAAATTGTTTTGTGGAAATGCATCCTTGTAGAATTACTGTTTCCAAAGAAGGATATTCTGATGCAGTTATGTGTAGATGATGCAGCTGGATTAGATGATCATCATAGGTCCCTTCCAACAGAATAATTTTCTATTCTACTGTACTCTAGTCTTGTCTTCTTACCTTCCTACCTGGAGTAAAATTATCTTGGATGGTGATTAACCTGAGTGACTGTAAAAGTAATTACTAGAGTGTCCTGGTTATAGTGACCAGGACTAGTTTGTCACTGTGTGGGTGTGGCTAAGACTGTGTATTCTACACCCTCTAAGTAATTTCTCATGAACTGCTAACAATGGACCATTTGCAGCAGCTTCCTGGGGCACACCTGACCCCTCAGGCTACAGGGTGGGTGCTTGGGAACTTCTGTGAGATAAGAAAGGTTTCCTGTCTTCACACCAATGACTCGGGTGTGGTAAAGCCCCTCTGGAGAGCTGTTAGCACCTCCACACCCAGCCTGAGGGGTCATGTCTGCTAATGGGCCATCAGGGTTTCCAAAAATATGCCATGACTCACCCTACACAGTAATTCACCCGTTGTGAAACTCCCCACCCTGGGGGAGGTACTGGGCACTCCCGCCTGAACCTAAGCATATATATACTGGGGGTTTTGGGACCAAAGGGACTCACTCGCTGGATCCAGAGGAGGACTAGAGCCTCAGCAGGACTGTGACTGCCACTCTTGACCAGACCAGGACCATCATCCTCACGAACAGGTTTTCTTTTTCCTTTTACTTTGTACTCAGGGGAGCAGGTGGTGCTCAGCACAGGGGCTGGCGAGCTCCATTCTGTTTTGTGCCCCAGGGTGCTGGGTTACACACCTGTTTCTGTGGGTCAAACGGGCTTTTCCCTCTGTACCCTTGTACTTACTGTGATCTTTTTATTAGATTGTAGTTCTGACTTACAATCTTTTGTGAGTTGAGTTCATTTCTCCTGCCAGTTTACGTTTAAACCAGGACATAGAGTAAGGAATTTTGTTCACATTTTGATGATACCTCATTTGATCCTATTTGACACTTACTTGGTAATAATTCAAGATAGTGGAATTCATTCCACTCATTGCAGGGATGGGACTGGTTCATAAATGTGCCGTCTGATTCTCTAACAGTAATCTTTTGCCTGTGCATTCACAGTCACTAGTAGAAATAATCTGGATGTAGTTTGTCTAGTTTGCCTCATCTCATTGCCAGTCATAAAGCAAGGAGTTCTCTGCTCAGCTCATTTGGTAGAACTTGGTGCTGAATGTTTAATGTACAGCTAAACTGTATTACTTACAGATGACTAGCTATACATGTTAGAACAGAAGGACTTACTCGTATTCTGTCCCAGTCCAGCCTGCTGTTTCGGTTGCAAGAGTGCATGCTTCATTTCCTCTGCTCATTTACCTCTAATTTTTTCTGTATGCTAATGTAAGGTATAAAGGCCACTGGTAAGTGACTCCCACAGAGTGTACGGAGCATGGCCAGTTAGACAGGGCACACATTCATATCTGGTGCACATATGCTTGATTTTGTAACTGTCTGCCAGGATTTCTGGGCTGCAGTCACAGCAAAGGAGAAAAGAACATGAAAAGATTTAGATAAGTGCCTTCCTGCCTGTATCAGGTCAGTGAAACAGTTTTCCTTTATTGTCCACTGAGATGAGAGATGGCTGATCCAATCAGAGTGACTCAGGCAGCCTGATAGCACTCTGCCCACACTGCTTCTTCTGAAATTCTACCGAGCCTCCTTAATTTTTGCTGGCTCCATTGGGTTCATTAGTACTGGTAGTGAAGCTCTCAGTACCATCAAGTGGCAATTTTCTGCAAACAGCCAGTGCCTAGCAAGACTTTGCATCTCTACATGTTGCATTGTAGAGGATCTTCTAAACTACCATAAAATGTGGACATCTAGTGACTGCTGAAATAAACAAGCAGTTGTGGTCAGCTCTGTACAGAGCCTTTTTAAAGCAAGAATTACCTATGCTATTTTTAAGTGATGGCAAAGTATTTTATGGAAAAGGCAGATATATGTCTGTTGTTTTAATGGTTAGCAAGTATCTGTATATTTTTAACCTTGCTGAAATAGCAAGTAATGTAGTGATGTGGTTGCTTTTGTGATCTCTTGTTTCGACTTCTGGTAAATTTTAATAGCTAAAAAAGTAAGTTAAATAGCTAAAAAGTAAAAATTGATGTTTAAGCAGAATCTACTATGTAAAGTACAGAAAAGCACAGGTATTTTCAGAGAGGATCCTCTTAGTGTTTAAATTGTCCATTCCCAGCCCCAAGTCCTTCGCAGCAGAGTTCTGCACTCCAGGGAAAGACAGAAGCACATTATATACACAAAAAACACATGGTCATAGAAATCATAGAAGGGACCAAAAAGGATCACTGAGTCCAACTTCTGGTCCTGCACAGGACAATCCAAAGAATCACACCATGTGCCTGAAAGCACTGCCCAAACGCTTCGTGGACTCTGTCAGGCTTGTGCTGTGACCACTTCCCTGGGCAGCCTGTTCTAGGGCCCAACCACCCTCTGAGTTAAGATGTTTGTGCATGTTTCTTAAGGTGCTAAATTCCATTTTAAAAAAATAATCTAAGAATGTACTTAGAATGCTAATTTCAGAAGCATTGGAGTCAGTGGAGGCAGATTAAGTCCTAAGCAGAGTGTGCCCTACCTGTGTGCATCTCTTTTACTGTTCCAGTTTATTTGGTTGCCAGTAGGGCAGATAGAGGACTGAGGATTTATAAAAGGGGAAAGCTTGACCTAAAAACAATGCAGTCATTAAAATGTTGTCCATGCCAAAAAAGTTAAGAAACTTTGTCCTGGAAGAATGATGAGTAAAAGTCAGTTTGCAGAGGGAGAATTGAGCTTTGCCTGCTTTGTTTGTTTAATCACCTAATAAATGACTAAATGAAGGTCTTCCCTTTAAATTGTGTTATATCACTTGGACAGCATCTCCTATCTTCAGGCTGACACTTGCATTGTCTGTGCATGATGAACAGTAACATCGCTTCAGATTTAAGTGTTGTGAATTGGAGGGTAGTAAGATCTGAATTGCTGTGTGTAAAGAGGAAAAAAATATATGAACTGAATATGCCAATTCTTTCTTTTTAGGCTCTGAGGAGTTAGGAAGTGGAAGCTATGGGCATCGGTACATCACAGACACAGTGACTGGTGATGGTGATGGATTTGATGTTGATGATTCAGACTATGACATTTATATAGAAGAGGTAAATTTCAATATTTCATTTTGGCATTTCTACTTTCTTTGTAGTCTTGATATTTTAAAGTGTCTGCTCCTGTCATGAAATTTAATATCTGATGCTATGTGCTCAGATATAGTAATGTGGGTGCTTCATTTTCTTCACTGAGAGTGAGTTCATTGCCTTTAATCTGTATCATGAAAGGTAGTTATTTCATTGCCCCACAACATTTTAGGTGTTACTGAATTGGTGTTCCTTTATTTTCTTTCAGCTCAGACCTCTTCCTGCTATTAAAGGAGGCAACAGAAAATTTCTGGTTGAAACCAAGGTCACTCCAGGGTCTAGTTCCAGGCTCTTGTCTCGGGTCCTTACAACCACTTCTGAACCCACTACTTCCACTCCCACCACCACACGACCTTCAACCACAGCAAGGGTGACCACTGCTTGGGCAGTGAGGAGGGGCAGCATGTCCTCTGCTGCACGCCTCCTTGACCTGTCCTGTGATGAGGCGGTCTGCTCTGCAGACAGCTTTTGCATCAATGACTATGACCGGGGTGGCTCACGCTGCCACTGCAACCTGGGGAAAGGAGGAGAGACCTGTACAGAAGGTAGGTTTCTGTGTGCCTGCTGCTGCTGGCTTCTCTTTGTCCGGGGCAAGGAGCAGCTTTCCAGTGAACCAGCAAAAGTGCACTTTGGAATTAGCCAGCTGGGCTTAATGGATCCCTAAGGATAGCAGCAACTTCCACATGCCGGTCCAGACATCATCCCCTTTGCTTCTTTATCCTCAGTTAAGTGGGAAAAAGTTATTCTTTATTAAAGCTGAATGCAGAACCTGTGTAAAAATGCACAGGGGAGGGTTAATCCTCCTTCTCTCATCTAGGAGTGAGGGGGTGATGGAGCCATGTGTGTTGGTAGTCACCTGAGTGTCACAGGGTCCATCGTGGTATCCACAGTTCCAGCAGAGACACTGAATCCTCCCTTGACACTTACCTTTTGTCACCAGCTGGGGCCCTGAACCACCCCATTTCCACAGTGGTCCACCTCCCTTACACCATAAGCAGGTCAGTTTTCCCCCCCTCAAAGTAATTTTTCTTCTGGTTTGGCAACCAAAGGATCAGTTGAATGCCAGAGCTCATGCAGAGAAGGTATTCTCTTGGTTGTAGTGGTGCTATCCTTCCAGCCCAGCAAGAACTGATCTGTTCATACTTCTGATCTGCCAAGACCCTGCCACACAACAGAGAATCAGGGACATATGTCTTCTACAGGGTGATGTTAGACCTTCATGATGCACAGTGTCATGCATCAGGGATGCAGGCACTGAGAGTGTTTTATCTTCTTCAAACTGGAGTGCTGGAACAAAGAGATTTCATTCTGAAAACAATCTGTTGTGACTCAGTGACATGGAACAGCTGCAGATGTGATTTTAGACCTTGATCAAGTATGAAGGGTTGAGGATTTATTTGAACTGACATAGCTGTATACAATTCATAGAGTGGGTTTGTTAACATTAGTCCAAACCCACCATTTTTCACAGGGGAGTGTGTTGTTCCTCAGTAAGTGGTAGCACCATGTACCTTTCTACACAATATTCCTTTGTACTGAATTTCTTTTCAGCAGCCAGTATTGTTAAATAGTATATTAGTCTGAATGGAAGCAGACTTTTCTTCACAATTAACAGCTGCATGGCACTTTGGTGCAGTCAGTTCTGCTTGTGATCAGGGCATGAGCTAATTGCTCTCTGCTGAGGTTACATTCAGGTTTGTAGCACTGGTCCTCCACCTCAGCTTAAAATGTGTGCATTGCGAACAAAAATCTGAGAGAACTGTATCCAAATTCGAATATGCAAGAAAAACACAGTATTCAAATAGCTAAGAGGAATAGGACTCCTCTTTAGACATAAATCCACTGCAGCTATAAGAATTCAGGCCTGAAACTGTGTCTGTCCTCAGTGCTTCTTAGGAAAATTAGCTGCAAAGGCAGCAGTAAGACATGTCTGATTTTCATTTTCTGTCAGGGTCAGGGTCTAGCATAAAACAAGGAAGGGTGAGGTTTGATAATGCCAGTTGGCAAAAGCAGTGAGAAGAGCCACTGTTGCAACTGGGGATGGAGAGATGCCTGCAGGGACTCTCTTCTCCCCATCACTACTTTCAACTTTTGCCCTGAGCTGACTTGAGGGAAGTGCTGGAAGCTTCTGGGCTGTTATGAGACATCCAGTGATTCTCCAGATGCTCGATGCAGCAGTTATGGAGCAGCAGTGACTAATGCAGCCTGGAGTCCGACCGTATTTCCGGCATATGTTTTTGTAATCCTGCAAAACAGAAAATTACTTTGCTCCCTCTTTGGTAGATGAATTCATAAAAGAAGATAAATATAAAATTGGTAGGTTCTGTCTTCTGTAACAGAAGGATGAAAATCTGGAGACACTTCCTCTGAAGCCTGTGATTAAACTGTTGAGCAGTATTTGGCCCCCAGTGTTCTGTTTCTTTCCAAGTTCACCAGGTCCTTGGGAATAAAGGAATTAGTTGTGAAAAGTGGTGGGAGGACAAGGCAATAGGTTAACTGATTGTTGACTACTGCTAACTAATGGTTGTCTCTGGAGGACTCTTCTTTACATTTCCACCTGATGTTATCTAGTACTAAATGTGTATATCAATTTTTATATGGCAGAAACCTGCTAAATAACATGCTTCTGTCTTTGATTTTCAGACATTAACATTCAGTATCCTCAGTTCTCTGGCTATTCATATATCACCTTTGAACCACTGAAAAAATCCTACCAGACATTTCAAATTACCATTGAGTTCAGGGTAAGTTTGAGCAAGCTCACATAGGAGTTTTAAATTTTGTTTACTTGTTCTGATGGAGTGGGCAATAGAACAATAACAGCTTCAGTATACCTTGGAATGAAATTTTGGTGAACCCATACATAACCTTCATCTGTAAATATCTGGCTTAACCCTCAGTGAATGTAATGAAGTTTGTAAGCAGCTAAAATGTTTGCATCCATTACTGGCAGGCACTGCATGAGGCAGTCGGTGGGATTAGTAATACTGGTACTGTGGACTAGCAGCAGTATACATTGGCAAGGTTATAGTTACGTGAATGAACTACAGGCTGAAATACCCATGGAATTTTTGTGAATTAGAATTTGGAAGTGACTGCTTATAAGAAACTGTGATCCTGTCATACTGAGCAAAAAATGTATCCTATATTCAGAGTTCCCCTCCTTCGCTGCAGGATTTCAGTGGACATTATTTTCCACCTCTGAAGTTTGGAATACTGGCTACTAATACATTCAGAATACTGTACTACTTAAAATACAGGTCTGAAGTCCCATGCTGGTGTGGGTTAATGCTCTCTCGATGAGGGACAGAACTGGTAGGGCTGTCTGTAAGGGAGGGTGGCTGAACTGTTGCATGCACACCTACTCCCATGTAAAGCAGACTCACCAGCTTCACAGCCTGGGTATGAGACTGTCACTAGAGGAGCCTCACGTGGTGATCCAACATTCCTCTGGCAATTTGTCACTTTAAAATGCAGGATGGCTGAAAAAAGCCACTATGTCAGCTGTTAGTACATATGGAGAAATGCTGCCAGCACAGGTTGTTCGTCTTGAAGAGTGTCGGGCTCATGAAACGTGTAGAGTAGAGTATATGTATTCATGTGCTGTAAGTCTGATGTGTCTACACTTAACAGGCTTGCCAGGACATTCTTGCTAGACTTTGTGCTCAGAAGTCTCACATGGAATATGACTGACAGTATTTAGTATTTTCAGGCTTTTTTTCAGGTCTGATGGTATCATACTGTGAGTAGATGGTCTTAAACCACTTAACCATTAAGGCAATTATTTTCTAGGTTCTTCAAATGGAGGGTTCAAAATTATTCAGTTTCTGATTCTGCAAGTTAAAAACTCTATCTGAAAAACTCTGACCCTTTCTGGGGAAAAGTTCCCCACTGCTGTTTGCTTTCATCTGTTACTGTGAGGCTTAGACTTTGGTTTTTCATCTTGATACAATGATTGCAGGCTGAATCAGAAGATGGTTTGCTGCTCTACTGTGGAGAAAATGAACATGGACGGGGTGATTTTATGTCACTGGCAATCATCCGACGTAACCTCCAGTTCAGGTAAAACTTCCATCCTAAATCTGGTGTAAAGAGAAGGAGCCATTGCTGCCTCCTGGGACTGCTGTATATGATGAATGTCTGTAGTGTCTGACTTCTGCCCCATGCAGTGCACAAAACGGACAATACAATTTAGTTTAAAAGTTCTTTAATATTTTTTTCTCTCAACCTTCCTTAGTGTGTGAACTTGTGCCCTCTTGAATTCTTTTATTCAGACCTCAGTGTAAAGGCAAAATGGTCAGTTTTCTTCAAGACATTAGTCTGGGGCTCATTGCTATGTTATCAGAAGTCCCAGAGGGCCACTATATTTGCTAAGCTGATAGTATATTGAGGAGTGCATGGTCAATGTTTTTGCTTCACAGCAGAAGACTTGTGGATAATGTAGCAAAATAAAGGATTTAATGCCAGCAAGGGGCCAGGAACTCGTCTTATATCCCTTGTTTAGACGAGAGTTGTGGGTTAAATGAAGAAGGAGGGTTTTTTGCAGTCCGATAGATACAAAGCATGTGAAAGAGCATCTCCAGGATCTCCCTGTGCTTGGGTGGGTGAGTCCTTTGAAAGTGAGGAACAACAAATTGGGTCATGTGCCTTAGTAATGTGTCTGTTCACCTGCACTGCATGGCAAACAGGCAAAATGGCACATTTTGTGCACATTCAGCTCCACAGAGACTCTCCTGGAGGTCTTCTTGTCAATCCGTACTGAGTTTCAAATACACTAGAAAAGTTATTAATGAAGCACTGCCTTTCAGCAGGGAGCTAGAAACATTCCCAGGAGAAATTACTGTGATAGCAGGAACTCAGATTGTAATACCCTCCATCTTGAAACAGTTTCAGCTGTTGACAGGCTGTGCAATATACTTGGCATGGCCAGAGAATGCAAAATCTTCTCCACAATAAGAAGACAGATGATGAAGTTTGAAATTTAGAACAGATCATATATAGGCTTGCTGTGTAATTTTCCTGTGCTAATATGCAGCGTAGAACAGATAGGTTCCCAAGTGCAAAAGGAATATTTGGAATCTAAAACCAGCTTTTGGTTACTTGATTAATATAAAGATTGTCACCTTGCCCTCTCTGTCTCCGGCTCCCAGGTTCAACTGTGGCACAGGAGTTGGAGTCATAACAAGTGAAAACAAAGTCAAGCTGGGGAACTGGCACAGTGTCACGTTGTTCAGAGATGGGGTGAATGGCTGGCTCAGGATGGACAGCAATGCTCCCGTGACAGGAAAATCTCAGGTTGGTAACCCTGCCCCTGCAGCTCGACCTTGGACTCTCAGAGTTATGATGAGAGTTTTTTTCTTGCCATCAGAAGCCTGACCAGATTTAAAAGGTACATTTTAGTTTATCAGTGTTGGGACATTTAGTGAACTAGGGTCAGTCTACAGATTACTCTTCCAAATATGTAGTCTAGAAATCACAGAGGTAAGTATATCAGGGCTGAATCCCATCACAGCTTCCCTGTTGTCCTCCAGGCTTGCTCCTCTTTGCTAGTCTCAGATACAGGCTGCTCTTAGAAGTTTACCAAATTGTTCAGCTGCTGTCCCTCATTGCTCTCTTTTTTAAGCTTGAGAGAGCTGCTTTGCTTCCTCAGACATAAAAATTGGATGCATATGTGCATGGGAGCATATATTTTTGTGTATAATATGCATATAGCCACACAAGGTTTGTATACAGAAGTGTAGTTAGATGCATATCCTGGAGATAGATTTAAGTCTGGTAATGGAAATAGATATTCTGCCCTGACATATGTTAACAAGAGCAAGTTCATACGAGGCTGACAGCATAAAATATAATAAGAAAGATGCCTTGACTCGGTCATCTGTTGCCAAGCCAGAAAACAGAAGTGAAATTAAGGCACTGAAGAAAAGGCCGTTTCAAATATTTCAGATGCCTTTCCTCTTTCCTTTTATGGCCACTATTAGCATGCCATTCCTAGCCCTGAAAAAAAGCAGTTTCAGACATCTTATTACTTTACACTTTCATGTGCAGCCACTGAAGGGGAAAAAAATTGCAGTACATTGAGTTCTCATCAGCTGGAAATGACAGAAAAAAGAATTTCCATGTCTGTCATGTTGCTCTCTGTTCCCAATGCTCTGAGGCCACACAAAAGGCAAATATGAATCAGGAGAGTTGTGTGCACTTTCTGCAGTGCATTGTGCAAGTGAATATTTGCAGGCTCAATAACCCCAGTTTATTTAGCCAGGTAAATGTGGGCTATGGTGATACATTGTTATAAACACAGGGCAGAGGTGAAAAATCCAGAAAGCTTTTAGACTAAAGGCCAGTGCTGTCACAAGCACACATTGGTAAAAATTGACCCTGAATAACTGGGAATATGCAGTGTTTTCTTCTAAAGGTCAGTGTTTTGAAAGAACCACTGGGGAGGAGACAAAAGACTTACCTTGATCAGTTTGTGGAAGGAATTGTGACTCCACTGCCCACAATAGCATAGAGTTTGATTCAGTGGTCCAAAAAAGTTCTGTTGGTTTTCGACATTTTTTTGGTCTTTCCTGTGCACTGTAGCAGTACTTGTAAATTTCTATGTGTACATTTCCATAGGCTTGTTAATGTCAAAAAAAGAAAAAAAGAAAGGTGGGCAGGGAATTTACTCTTGGCAAAGTGAGCAGAACCCTCCTGAAGTGGTAATTTTATTTGTCTTTTCTTTGTTTTTTATTGTTTGTTTGTTTGTTTGGTCATTTCATTATTATTCAATGCTAAACACTTACCAGTTTCTGTCCAAAAAGCAGTATTGCATTAGTCTCTGTCCCTCAGGGCTTAGCGTTTGGAAGACAAACAATTTTGGCAAAAGTAAGGGAAGAAATTGCAGCAAAAGACATATTGCAATCTCTCCTCAAAACATAGTGATTTTTAAGTTTTTTATTGTGCTTGTGTTATCATGACAGATGGGGGTGCAAAAAGTTCTTTTAAAATGGTAGACTGATTTGAGGAATGACTAATGGATAGGAATTACCAATGAACAACCCACTTATTCTCTGACACGGTTCTTTGTGGAAGAAAAAAACTGATTGTAACCACTGTGGTTCAATAAGTTATCCTGTGTTGTGTCTGTTGTACAGCATGTTGTGCTCTGTTTTCCCTTCAGGGCCAATACACTAAAATTACGTTCCAGACTCCCTTCTATGTTGGTGGTGCTCCCAGTGTGTACTGGCTGGTCAGGGCTACAGGCACCAACCGTGGGTTTCAAGGCTGCGTCCAGTCACTCAGCATCAATGGAAAGATAATTGATATGAGACCCTGGCCATTAGGGAAAGCTCTCAGTGGTGCTGACGTAGGTAAGTGTAATGTTATGGGGGTCTTTAATCAGTCATTAACCAGGGGTTACTTTTTAGCTTGCTGAAACAAATTGAGCAATGGCCAGGTTTGAGTGATATAAGGCCCTGTCTCTGTTTCTGGCCTGTTTTTTATCTGTGCACATTGCTTTTGCTGGGTCTGTAGTAGGATGGCTTACCACAATGCACAAGTAAACCTTTCATGGACATGCATATTGTGCATAATAAATAGTAAAACCACTTCTCATGAGCAAACAGTAAGTTCCAACCTGCCAATATTATGTCTGCACCAGTATTTCTGCCAGCATCTCTCAGGATGCCCCTTCATGCTCCTGACAGACACAGTCACATCATCAGAAATCAATAGTGTTGTATGCTGAGTTTGTATTTGAAACAATATGGACCCAACAAAATGTGTTTTGCCTAAAGATACCATTGCACTTGCACAGAACAGTACATGGATATCTCAGACCCACAGCAGTGGTTGTTGCAGAGGACTTTTCCCCATTAAACCCCATCACTGCTGAAGCAAATAGGTACGCAGGCTTTCCTGTCTAACATCCATCATTTTACTTTTCAGAGTCATGATATGATTTTAAATTTGGAATAAATACTCTCAGCAGCTGTGTGCAGTGTTATTATAACATTATCTTCCCTTTTCAAATTAAAAGACGGAGAATTAGGAAAGCAAATTGGCTAGTCCTGTCTTACCTACTCATCTATTTCATCCATGTAATGAGAACTTGTGTAAAAGACAGGGAAACAAAATCCTTGCTTTAATGACCTCGCAGTCTAAACAGTCTAAGAGTAAACCCAAATCAGAAAGCAAGTGGTAAAGGCAAGAAATAGATCCCATATCACTGAACTCTCTGTGCCATACTTCAGCCACAAAGTCATCTTTCTTCTCCTCTGTAGCTGTGCATTTGGTATCTCAAGAAGGAAGCTTTTTATGAGAAACTTCCTAACAATTGCTCTGTATTCTTTAGATACCATGACCAAACTTCTGTGCAATATAGGGGGAGAACAGAGTGGCCCAAGAGACAGTTGCTGAAAAGAGTAAGACTTTGGAAGCGGAGTGTAATTTCACGATAGAGTGAGAATCTATGAAATTTAGACAGATGGAAGCCCTGCTGAAGTTCCCTGAGCCCTAATCTCTATTGCCTTTTGGGCTGCAGCTAGCTTCATTCCCACCCATGAATGCTCCACATACTACTGCATTAACAGTCAACATCAATGAAAATAAATGCTGTGTTCTGCCATGGGTGACTTGAAACTGAGTGATAAAGCCTTACTGTCCTTATGTGACTGCACACATTTATATGAAACTGTACCAGAAGAGACTTGCAAACAATAGGTCATATAAGTTAAACATAAAAAATTGCAGGTAAACTCTACTGGGGTTTAGGGATGACTTTTGCTTGTCTTTTTTTGTTGTCATTGTTGTTGTTTTGGGGGGGGGGGTTTTGATTTGTTTGGGTTTTTTTCCTTTTTTTTTTTTCCTTTTTTTGTTTTGGTTTTTTTCTCTGTTGGCACAGTGTGTATAAATCAGGGGTGCAGTGATACATGAACCACAGAATTGAGGGCGGAGAGGAGAAGGGTCCATCCTGTCCCTGTGTCATCTCTGATGGCTACAGCAGGGGTGCCACTGGACTGTGAGCTAAGGGACTGGCAGGGGAGCCAGTGCTTGTGGTTCAAAGCAGGCATGGTAGAACCTTGGACTCCTGCTGCAGCTTCCCTCCTATTTCATCTGCCATTGCAGCCAAACATGCAATCATCAGACTTGTTATTTCCCTCTTTGGTGTAGTCACCTGTGCTGGCCCAAAGGCTGTGGTGATAAGTCACTGAGACATTGGGAGAGCAGCTTGTCCTTAAGTACCACAACTGCTCCAGTTCAGCGTGTTTTTCAAACCAGTGATCCTGTGACTTATTCCATTACTGCTATCTTCCTTGTCCTTTTCTATTTTTCATAGACTTTGTTTAACTTTGCTCTGTTTGAACATACTACCAACATTGATTAACAGTGCAGCAGATGCAGCAAAGATCAGCATTGTCTTGGTTTTCTGTTTGTGTCTTCACACTTGATAACACTGAGATCCTTGTTTACACACGTCTTAGGTCTGCTTCTGTGTCTGTAAAATAGAGCTAGTGCTAATAATTTCTGTCAGTGTCACAATAATTGATGAATATGTGAGGGATCTGAGACAAGATAGCCATCCTGCTTTGGTTCACTTGTGGCCATTACAATGCAGACCAGAAGGGAGAAACATAGGTCAGTGAGCACTGTGAGCACGCCTGCTCCCATGGCTGGGCATGGGGCAGACATAATTGTCCCCTTACACAGAAAAGGAACATTTTTTTTCCCTTTCAGGAGACTTGTATATTTTGTTTGTGCTCCTCAGATTAGCCCCTGGAGCCCTGTGTCATGACTGCTGTGCTGAGACCTTCCCTTCATACAATGAAAATTGGGCCTGGCAGGGGATTTTTAAATGTGCAATACAAGAAAAGTCTGGTCTGGCAGGGAGTTGTACCAGATGACCTGAAGGTTGTTACTGCCTCTGTCCTGAGTCAGTGAGAAAAGATTATTTTCCACTTCTAACAGCAGAGTGATCAGAATGAACCAGCACATCAGCCATTGACCTCTGCATACTTGTCTGTGGTTTTCTTTCTGGCTGTGGGATGGAAATTCAAAGTGTAAAGCTGGGGATATACTAACACCAGTGCCTTTTTGAAGATGTGTAGAGTCCTGATCTGGAAACCATTCTTACAGTGAGAATGTTGTATTAATTAAAAAAACAGAAAAAAAAAGAAAAAAAAAAACAACCCACAACCAAAAAATTGCAATAGTTTTGCAAGACTTCAAGACTTCTCTCGATAATCTCAGCTGACAAAACTGTTCCCCAGTATCTATTGTCAGAGTTGCCTCATGAAACCTTCATCATCTCAGAGGTGATATTTAAAAATAAATGTGTAGTCCTTTGTTTGCCTCTCTGAATGGTGTGCTTACATAGGTACACCGCAGAAGTCTTGCTTGGGTTTTCTTAATGTATACGATCAGCTTGTTACTATTGACAAGGAGAGAGTTACTTGATCAGAAACTAAAATAAAGGAAAAAGCAAACAAATCAACAAGAACTTCAATCAGATGTACATTTGACTGTTGTATAATCTGATTCTATAGATACCAGTTTTAAGAAGGAAATTAGCAAATTATTTGTTCTACAAGAATTTCAGTTTAATTACAGCAAGAAGAAATGATCTCCATGTTATTTTAGTTGATGTAGCAGCATAGTAGAAATGCTTCTTAAAAAGGCCAGATGCTGATGGTATGGATCCCTTTTAGTGCAGACAAGACGTTTGCCAACCTCATTTTGGCTAATAAGATTAGTTGATAAGGATTAACACCTTCTATGCTCAGCATGGCATGAATTCACAGTAAACAAAGAAGCACTTAAGATAATTGAAATTAAACAAGTCACAGTGCTTGTAAGCAATCTAGAGAAGTTTTTGTTTTATGAGAAAATAGATAGGGAGAAGAGCAGAAGATAAGTAATCCAGACAATGATTGAAAACTACATTTCTCATGATTTGTTAGTAAGGGCTGCCTTTTGCTGTTTTTAAGGTCTCCTGCTGGTCTGGTATTAAAAGAAAAAAAGTGCTAAAAATCAATTATCTTGTCTTAATTACATACCATTTGATAAATTGGGAAAGAATCTGGGCCGGAGATTAAACTGTGATAGTAGCAATGATCAACAGCTAAATAAATTTTCTTTGATAAACTTCTCCGATAAATCGATGTTCTGACTCTGTATTAGGTGAGTGCAGCAGTGGCATCTGTGATGAGGCAGCCTGCATCAACAGTGGTACCTGTACTGCGAACAAGGCAGACTCATACATTTGCCTTTGCCCTCTGGGATTTAAAGGTCATCATTGCGAAGAACGTAAGTGGATGCTGGGATGGTTCTATTTCTTTGTATGTGTTATTTAGTGTTTGATGTGTTTTTCACATAGAGTTGTCTGAGGAGATCTTGTGCTGTTACACTGACAGAAGATAACACTTGTTACTTCATCTTTTTAAAGTCACATACTGGAATCCTTCCCTCACCACTTTGGAGCTACATCCAGCTTCTCTGTAATTGGTGATTCTCAAACCTCTTTGCTTATTTAAACTAACTGTAATTAAGCATCTCAGATTTACTTTTCAGAAGTTAAAATAATGTAGGACTCCACAGCTGCACATTAATTCTAAAAAATACCTACTCTTCTCCTAAAACCAGTGTCAGTTGTATATTCTGAAATGTAAAGAATATAATAGCAATTTCCTGCTAAAATCAGAGAGATACAAACAGTGAAATACATGCAGCATTATTTTCTACTCTGTAGAATTTGCCACCACCCACTGTGTGCTCGCTATTTTGAAAAACATTGGTGAATCACCAAAGAAACAGGAGACAATACTGATACATCCCTGGAAAAGGAATGAATTATGCAGTGTTGGCTAGGATAAAAAAATATTTTTGATTTTGATGACAAAATTTTCAAGTTGTTTTGCTAAACATTAGCTTTAAGTACTTTACAAAAGGAACTGACACTGGTTAGTAGGAGTCAATCCTTTACATTTGAGCCTGAAGTGACCTGCTTGTGATTTCTGGATTTCCAGCACTCACCTTGGCCATACCTCAGTTCAACGAGTCCTTAAGATCATTTGCTAGCACACCCTGGCCCTTGGAACCACAGAATTACCTTTCCTTCATGGAGTTTGAGCTGACTTTTCGTCCAGATTTAGAGAGTGGTGTCCTTTTGTACAGCTACGACATAGACAGCAAGGACTTTCTCTCCATTAACATGGTGGCTGGTTACGTGGAGTTCAGGTTCGACTGTGGCTCAGGAACAGCTGTTATCAGGTAAATGGTGTTGCTTGTGTTTCCTTTCCTACAGTGCCATGGTGCTAATCCACCAGAGAAGTGGGCTGGAAAGTGTCACAGCCTGTGATGAGCTATGGAAGCCCATTGATCTCTAGTACCTACTATTAAGGAAGCACAGAAGCACTAAAACTGTGTTCAAGGGGACAGATTTTCCTCCTACATTGGTTTGCGTTTCAAAGCTTTATTAGCAGTGCCACCATCTTACTGCAGAAGTTACTTTTGTGTCCACGTGGTATTGCAGAAATTCCATTCTGCCCTCATGACATTGCACCATAGCTAATTAGGAGATCTGTGTTTTGTGCATGTATTTTCTAGTCACGGGATTTCACAATATTGGCGCTTCTGTGAGCATCCTCCTCCCTTGTTTCCAGGTAGTAAGTACCAGGATAAAGGTGACACAAGCAGGTATACCTCCAGGTCTCCCCACTTCCTCATAGTGCTGATTTTTGGGGAACCTGAGGCTAGGATCCAATTTATATAAAGTAAACTGTCATAACAGATAATTACATGGTTTCAACTAGTCAGCCAGGTTCCCAGATAAAGAAAGACCTTCTGAGAACGATTCATTGCATCCTAAAATTAATGTCAAGGATAGAAACAATTAAATGCATCAAAAAGGGCTGCTCTCTCTCACTCTGTGTAACTGAGTGCCCAGTCTCCAGGCAGCTGGTCCTGGGCTTTCTGAAAAGGCAATGGGCTGAACAGAGGCACTAAGTGTCTTGGATGTGGTGGAAGAGGCTGCCAGTTTGACCAGGCTGACCTGACATTTAGAAATAATCTATATAAAGCTTATGCAAAATGTGTACACTGCTTGCAAGTCTTGCATATCAATGATTCCTGTGGATGGACATCAGGAATTTTGACTATACTGCAATTAGGAGAAATGTACTGATTTTACACTGAATGATGACTCAAGCAAACAAACCCATTCAGATGACAAAATGAGAGATGAAATTTCAAGGGAGCACATGCTAAATAATGCAGAAGCCTAACAATGCACAGCTGTGGAAAAACAGATAGTGTTGTCAGACAGATCCTGGAGTCGTCATGGATAGTTCTGTGAAAGCAACAGCGAACTGCTCAGAGGCAAATACAGACATATAAGTACAATGCAGTGAATTATTAGGAATGGAATAAGGAACAATGCACCCCGTCTTGAAAACTTGCTGCTATTTTGGTCACTTGATTTCAGAAGAAATTAGCAAAATTAAAAAAGAGGAGTAGTGTTGATATCTGGGGGAGGGAATGAAACAGATTCTACAAATACAGAAGGACCTTTCGACCTGAAAAAGAAAGAGTTTGGTGGAAGTATAACAAAAGTTTTTAAATTGTGAATTACATGGAGATTAATAATTATTCTGTGGGTTTTTTTCAATATATAAGATGTAAGAATTAGCAGGATCTTTGTGTGTGGTGGGTTTTGTTGTTTGGGGTTTTTTCCGTGTTATTTTGGTGGGGTCTTTTTTTTGAGACTGCACATAAATAAGTTGTGGAAACTAGTTGGCACAGCATGTTACAGATGCCAGAACTATAAATAGGTTAAAAAAAGAAATCAGACAAACTTGAAGAAAGCTCCATTGAGGAAGATGAAACACAATTGTACGGATGCAGCCTCTGACTCAGGAAATTGCTAAATGACAACTTGCCAGAAAGCAGGAGGATATATCAAGGGAAATATCACTCCATACTTACCCTATTCTATTCTCTTGCTGAAAGCTGGCAGAAGTAGCTAATTTTGGAGACCTTTGCTCCAACCCAGAATAGCCCTTCTTACAAGCTTTAAATCTTTACTGATTACAGTAATTTAATTCTTATTACTGGCGACTGTAACACATTAAAATATACATATATTTTTTTTATCTCCAAGACTATTGTAGCACTTCAAAACACTTTGCACTAAAGTTTAACTGAGATGTAGGCTTGTAAAATGTGGCAGGAGCTGTGGTCACATGCATGAGAGTGGAAACTGTCCCTTTCTGTTGGAAAGTGGAAGAGCACGTGAGCTACATGCATTGGGAAAACAGAGTGTGGTGAGATAGCTGGGTAATGGAGATTCATGAGACTATCAGACTATCGAAAGGTGTCAGGTTGTCCTGTTCAGCTCCTTTCTCTAGATAACATGTGCAACGCACACCCTGTCGTCAGCTGTCTCAGTGGTTAAATAGGATAAATAGATTCCCTGTTTTTCATGCCTGCTTGGTCAATATCCACTTAAAAGTCTTCCTTGATCTTCATCATACTGCTTCATGCCTACCCTTTGTTTTTAATGGGGATATAGCTCTGGTCATCCTGACTACCTCTTCCATAAGACTACCAGGCTGTTAGATAGAATAATGTAATCAGAACACAACTATAATGTCTTTATAGATGAGACAAGCTTATTTATGTATGTCAGCAGCAGCAGTAGGAAAGCCGATGCTGGTGAAGCTTGTGTTTTGCCTGATGTGTCCCAGGATGGAAGCAGCACAGTGTGCACAAGGGGCTTGACAGGGAGAAGGGATGCTGAGGGGGTGGATGGATGCTCCACCTGAACAATTTACTGAGATATCTCAGAAGAGAAATTGTTGTCCCCTGGGACTTCCCTTGGCCACGCATTCGTGGGATCAAGTTCTTCATGATTTGGTGTATTGAAGGTTCAGTTTACGTGGGGAAAAGTAACCCCACAGCACATGAAGATCCAAGAGTGTTCAAATGCCTGAAGAAAGCTTTGCCAAACTCATGCTGGTTTCAAAAAGCCTGTGATTCCAAGAAATAGCATGCAACTCTAAAGTGATGCCTCTGCAAGGTTTAATCATCCCTAGTTGTAATTAAATCTAGCAGAGCAAGAGGGTTGGCATTATGATAGTCTAATCAGCAGAGATAATGTTTGTACTGCCACTTACTAGGTGGCCAAACATATCTGGTTCCTTTGTATGTGTACATTGACTTCATCAACGTGATTAAATTCCAGTAACTATTGATTCACCCAAGTTAGTTAAACTCTAAATGGTGCTACCTAAGAAGAAGAAGAAGTGACTGGCATTGCTTGATGCTACTTTTTAATGGAGCTTTTCTGAACCAAGTGTCATTCAGAAGTGACAAGTGACATTGCCAGCATTGTCCAAAAAGATTAAAACAGGCTTTGAGAAAACTGGGAGAATCAAAATAGATACAAGAGAAAGATTTCAAAACACATGCTATTAAGGAAAAAAAAATAAATTGTTCTTTTAACATTTTCAAAATTATGTACCTTTTTGAATAAGCATTTGAATCACTATTGACTCCCTATTTAAAAATCACAGGTTTTTTTAAAATTTCATTTTGTTATGTATCTTTCTTTTTATTATTATTTTATTTTTAAATGTAAGTAGCTTGAAAATACAAAACATTATTTCACTCCGGAAAATTCTGTTTTTTCATTGGAAGCTAGAAGGTCTTGAGGGGTCCTAGACAGCACACTTTCTGGTTTTTCCAGCTTGATCATTTAATCAAACAGAGGCTTCCATTGCTCCTGGAGGAGAGGCTACAAGATCATAAAACACTTTAACTAATTTAGTAAAATGACATTTGAAAAGAAGATACAAAGATCTGCAGAACTTGTAAAGTGGAGTGTGGTTTTTCCCTTCATACAGACTGCTATTCATATCAGTGCTGAACTAGATTGTAAGAACAGTTTAAAAATGCCTCCTTTGAGACTAGTGAGTACTTTGCACAACTGGGGATTATTGTTTCTAGCCAAGATCTCATCACATTGGGATCATATTTTAGATACTTCCCTTTAATGTACAGCATCCGGGCTGCACATGGGTGTGTGTATAGATGTCACTGTAACAGGATGCATAAATAGAGCTGATAAGCCAAGACAAAGTAGTTCTGTTTTAAAAGAGGATGAAGAATGTGGGACTAGACCAACCATTTGGTGGGAAGCTTTTAGTGAAATGAGGATGTACAGCTGAGACAAAAATTTGTCTTATTAAAAATGACTGAGCAGAAAAAGTAGTTTAGAGGTAGATAAATTCATGCTGATGATAGAAGCATTTAATTTATAAATAAAACTGGAATGCTTGTTATTTGCTGTAGGAACATGGTCTTTGCTGATGGGGCTCAGGGAATTGTTACATCTTTATAAGGAAAGAATCACAGTGGTTTATGTTTATTTTTTATTAAGAAAATCATCCCAGAGGACTGGACTTTTTAACATCTCAGAATTTCAGAAAGGCAAAGTGTTACATACTTGAAAGTTTTCTTCCCCTTAAAACAGGAGTGAAGAACCTGTCAGTCTGGGTCAGTGGCATGAGTTGCGAGTGTCTCGCACGGCAAAGAATGGTATCCTACAAGTGGACAAACAAAAGCCAGTGGAAGGGATGGCAGAGGTGAGCATATGACATGACTTGCCTTGAGTGCAGCTGTTAGACTATAAAGTTATTGCATAGTGAACTATACAGGCTGCTTTCAAAGCTCTTACAAGCTCAAAAATATACATATTAGGGAAACATTTTCTTAAACCTGGAGTTAGAATTTTGTGCGTAAAATCTTCCCTCTGATGACAGGGATCCTTATAAAGGCAGCTGAAATCCAGCCATACCTACTGTTGACATGTAACTGGGCTCACATTTTTGTGTCTGGTTCATACATCATCTTGAGGTTCTTTTCTTGGTACTTACTTGTTGTGGCTAAGTCTGTTGAACAACATCTGCACTACAAAATGTGTCATCTGAAGAAGAATTGTGCTGCAAAGTATGTGCCCAAAGTTCTTTTTTTACCTTTCTCTGAATATAGTCCTGGAAAGGTAGAGCAAAATAAAATTATTTCTTTATCTTGTTGCAAAAGTAATTTGCATGGCAGAGTAAGGGCTGAAATATTCAGACAGTTGATGACTTGTGTCATGTTCTTCATTCACCAAGAAATCATCGTGAGTCAGGCTTGTAGAAAAGTGACACTGTGCTTGTACCAAGCATGATATTCACTCTCAGCACTCAAATGCAAGCACAGAGGTACTTCTTTTATTCTAGGAACCTGAGGTTAGAACTGTTTGGAAAATGTCTTTTATTCTTTCCAAGTGGAGAGTGTGGACAGGAAACCAGACTTCAGATCCTGTTAGCAGAAAAATCTACAGAGGTTTCAGCAAACTGGGAGGCTTAGACTGTTCTTGAAAAATTTAAATAAATTGAAATTCCACTTGTCTGTCAAGAAACAAATTGAGAGAGAAGCATTCAATTGGAGCAGTCAAGACTTCTTTACATAGATGGATTAAGATGAAGACTCCCATTTTTTTTCCTCTAAAATGCTTCAGTGGAGCTGCAGGAGGAGGTTGGTTGAGAGCTGCCAACAAAGAAAGCACAGAAGCTTCTGCAGGGCTGGAATTACACAGTTATCCTGTCATTAGCTTTTAAATGTTGTTCCATTCACTTCAAGACCCTGACTGTGCTCATCGGGTATCCTGAGCAACTGCGTCTGGTAACTAAGGCAAACCTAAGGTTTCTTTCATTTAGCTCCATAACTTGCTATAGGTGATCTTTTTAGACACTGGAAACATTAAATGAATCTTTTTCTTTTTCTCTTTTTCTCTTTTTCTCTTTTTCTCTTTTTCTCTTTTTCTCTTTTTCTCTTTTTCTCTTTTTCTCTTTTTCTCTTTTTCTCTTTTTCTCTTTTTCTCTTTTTCTCTTTTTCTCTTTTTCTCTTTTTCTCTTTTTCTCTTTTTCTCTTTTTCTCTTTTTCTCTTTTTCTCTTTTTCTCTTTTTCTCTTTTTCTCTTTTTCTCTTTNCTTTCTCGCTTTCTCTCTTACTTTCTCGCTTTCTCTCTTACTTTCTCGCTTTCTTTCTTTCTCCCTTTCTTTTCCTGTCTCTTCTTCAGTATTGCCATCTTCAGATACTTCGTATTTTCAGCTACTTCTGATTAGGGTAAGGCACAGTCAGTAGAGAGTGTCCTACAATGGCTTTCTTGAGAGAATTGTACAAAGAAATGCGATTAACAGAAGTAAAGAAACATTGAAGTACACTATAATATCTAATGTAGGGCTATAACAAGTAATGTAGGCTATTCTGAAGATAGAATCATGCTTCCAGCTGCTCTAATAAAATGTTATTGTATGTTTCTTGCAGGGGGCCTTTACACAGATTAAGTGCAGCTCTGAAATATTTATTGGTGGAGTGCCTAGTTACGATGATGTGAAGAAGAACTCTGGGATACTCAGACCCTTCACTGGGAGCATCCAAAAGGTGTGTGCTGAAAAAACACACTGGGGGCATTTATTTCCATCCCATCTAGTGCACACTTTGTTTGAAAACCTGCCCTTGTATGACTGACGATATTCAAAATAATCTAGTATTTCACCTCAGGAGCCCACCACAAAGTACTTAAACAGTTATTTCACAGTGAAAAGTCATGCAAACTTTAATAGCCAGTAATTATTACCCGTATCAGTCTCCTTGCCTATTTCTGTGCTGTACTAGTAAGTGAGCAGAAGCCATATGGGATCAAATCCAAAGGATGTACAAAACTATGTGAAGATTAGTGTTCTCAAACTGCCCTGTAGCATCATAAATAAATCAATGAATGGAAAAAATGCTCAAATACTTCAGTGTATGAACACTGAGACAGCTGAATGTCTCAGTGATGAGAGTCAGGAGTGAAAAAGAAACATAGGATCCTAGAAAAGACCTTAAAGATCCTCCATTCCAAACCCCCTGGATTGGTCATGGTCAGAGACACCTCCCACTAGAGCAGGTTGCTCAGACCCCCATCCAGCCTGGCCTTCAATACTTCCAGGGATGGGGTATTCACACTTCTCTGGGCAACCTATGCCAGTGCCTCACCACCCTTCCACTAATGAATTTCTTCCTAATACCCAATCTAAACCTACTCTCTCTCAGNGGAAGGCACTATAAGGTCTTCCTGGAGCCTTTTCTTCTCCGGACAGAATAATCCTGGCCCTTTCAGCCTTTCCTCATAAAAGAGGTGTTCCAGCCCCCTGATCCTATTCATAGCCTTCTCTGGACTGCCCCCATCAGGCTCATGTCCTTCTTATGTTGGGTACCCCAGAGCTGGATATAGAGCTCAAGGTGGGGTCTCGCAGGGGTAGAATAGAGGGGCAAAATCACCTCCCTCAACCTGCTGGCCACGCTGCTCTGGATGCAGCCCATGACACGTTTGGCTTTCTGGGCTCTAACTGCACATTGCCAGCTCATGTCCAGCTTTTCATCCACCAGCACCTCCAAGCCTTCTCCACAGGACTGCTGTTAACACTAGCATGCAGTTGTGCTTGGGGTTGCCCTGGCCCAGTTGCAGTTGCACTTGGCCTTCTTGTGCTTTATGGGGTTCAAAAATTAAAATTCCAGTCCACCTCATGCATCTTAGACCACACAGCAGATTGACACCTCACTGCCTTCCCCTCTTGCAATTGTAGATGGGACGCATGAAGGGAGGGGATCTTTTCTGTTGTTGGCAGACATTAGGGGCAATGTTCCCACGGGGTCAGCTGGGCATGGGTACAGTTCTTTTCTAGAAAATGTAAATTCATAATCAGTCCTAGTAAATATCAAAAGAAAGTTCAAACTGAACTAATATTTTTCTTCCTAAGCATACTTAAAATAATTTGGATAAAGTTGGAAGGTTGTCCCTGAATCCTCATTTAAAGGAGTGATTAATTTAAATAACAGATTAAATTTAAATAATCAGATTAATTTAAATAACAAATTAAACCAAATTTTTAATAATAGGGTTTTATTAAAAAAACTCCCTCTATAGTGCATCATATTAACAATTGTTCAAGGACAGAAAAGTAAGAGCAGTGTAGTGAAAATTGTTCCACCCTTTGGTGTGACACTTTTCACTGTTTTTGTCAGCTGTCTAGCAGAAAACACGAAGTTCAGGAAAACTCAGGGAATGGGTGATAGTGGTGGGAACAGGTTAGTCACACGAGCATCAGTTGGAAGGTGGATTTGACTAAATACATTGCATTTTGGAGTGCAATATAGGGAGCCCAGGAGCAATTAATACAGGTCACACTTAGAAGGTAAGGGGTTGTACCCTAGAGTAAAGGCCCTGATCAGGATTGGGAAATGCTAAATATGGGCCCTTATTTATATGATATACTCAATAAGGTGCATTTCACAGAATCACAGAAAATGCTGAGTTGGAAGGGACCCAGAAGGATCATCGAGTCCAACTCTTAGCCCTGCATAGGACCACCCACAAGAATCATATCATGTGCCTGAGAGTATCATCCAAATGCTTCTTGAACTCCATCAGGCTTGGATTTGTATTCTCAGAGTCCTGAATGGGATGTCAAAGAAGAGTATTGCCTGCTTTCTGGGCACTGGGGCATTTAGTTTCCTGCTGTGTTTACACACACTGGTATTTTGGAGCACTGTATAGAAATGGAGCTACAAACATCACCAAACACTGGAAAATATAGAAAGACTGTGTATAGAAAGATCAACTATCACAGTCTATTTAATTTACTCAGGTAAGGCTGAGAAGTGGCTTGCTAGTTCCTACATGACAAAGAGATTTCTTTGGACACATGGCACTGGAATTATGCAGAAAAAGACACAATGAGAAATAATGGCTGGAAGCTGAACATAAGTTTAAATCCAGAAATAAAAGACATGTCTTTATGAGTAGGGTCTTGTTAACCTCTGGAATAATGCAGCCAAAGTTAGAGAGAAGCTGAAAATGTCATAAAGTCTTCCCTGGTCCATCTGTTATGAGCGGACTGGATGTTTTTCTGCATTTGGGAGTTGTGCAGTGCTGTATCAAATGGAACATATATGCTTGATGCAACCCCTTCTCCTAGTAGGATCCTCTGAAGTGCATGATATGAGTTAGCAGGAGCCAGAGTAACTATTACCTTTCTCATTTCTGGCTTTAAAATCTATTGTGTGTGAAGATGGACTTTTTTTGATGTAGCTGAGACCAGAAGCTTGTACCCACATGTAATCTCTCTTGCTGAGACACCAGATGAGATTATACAACTGTTGGTTTATTTTGGATAACATATGTTGCTGACACATTGGAAAAAACCCAACATGTAGCAGTTCTCTTCCATTTATATACAAACAGTTTTGTGAAGTCATTATTTATATTTTTCATTCATCTTAACTCTAGCTTCTTCCAGGCAAGATGAGTTACTAGAAAGCAATAGAAAATGTGAAAAACAAGCTGTTCTGCTTAGTATTTCTGTTGTCAACACTCATCTCCTGGGGGGTTTCCTCATCTCAGAAATGCTTTTCCTCAGCATTGCTCATCTAGTTTTACCACTCTATGTCATGGCTCAGCTACAAAGCACTGTGCCAGTGTTAAGGCACAAGCCTGGTAAACCCCACACAGCTTCATCCCGAGACTGTGACACACTACACAAAAGAAATTGATCTTCAGTGGGTCAGGGTGAGAAGCAGAACGAGCTGGACATCTGCAGCTGGAAAATGTGTATTCCAAGAAATAGGGTTTGGGCCAAGTTTTGAGAGTTACATTGCTCTGAAGTCTTTTAGAGAAGTCTCCTAACTAGCAGTACAATACTGTAAATTTTGAAGTTTTTACAATGTGTTTTTCTACCTTTTTTTTTCCTTTTTTTTTTTTCCAAACACATAGATTGTCTTGAATGACCGGACAATTGATGTGAAACAGGATTTCACTTCTGGAATCAACCTTGCAAATGCCGCCCACCCCTGTGTGGTCTCACCATGTGCAAATGGAGGCACCTGTGTTCCCAAGAAGGACAGCTATGAATGTGACTGTCCCCTGGGGTTTGATGGGCAACATTGCCAAAAAGGTAAGGATGGCTGCATTTCAACCCAGAGATCTGGAGCTGATCACAGAAATAAGAAAGATTTAGCACCTACAACTGCTGTTGTACACATCCCTTGAAATAGAAAGCCTGGAGGCCAGAGTTTCCTTTGCATCTGTGCACTTCCCATGTACCCAAGGAAGAATTTGTTTTGTTGTTTAGGAACGTGGTAACTGTTATCCCAGCACAGAGCTGTGATCCATAGATAGCAGCCTAGTATTTGGTTGCTTGTGGTGGCCAACAGTGAACACTTTATATGGCCCTCTAAGTATGCAGTGCCATACAAAGGGGGAATTCCTGTCCTCCAGCCAGCAATTATGTTACATCCTGAAGCACGAGCATTGATAACACTTGTAATTTTATCCATAGGGCTGACTGCAAACACTGTTCTCAGACAAAGAAAGACCTAGTACTGTTTTAGACACTGACACTCTGATGGTAATTTCACTGTCTGCACAGACCCTACCTTGGTATGGCAAAGGAGAACACCAAGAGGAGGCCTCACTTACATGAACATTACTCTTCTTTTCTCAGAGCCACTCTAATAGTTTAAACCTTAGCTTCGGGAAAGTTAAGACGACATGAAAAGTGTTTTGGTTTTTTTTTTTTTTAAAAAAAAAAAAAAAAAAAGGTGCTTTGNTTTAAAAAAAAAAAAAAAAGGTGCTTTGGGTTATTCCACTAGATGGAGACGTTTCCCTTCTGTCAGGCTTGATCTTGAAAAATTCCTGAGGGACGGGTTTTGTAATATAACAGTAAACTCAGTTCTAAAGAGCTGACTGGCATTATTGTCTTCACCTACTGCTTCATTTCTCACAGCCATAAACTTCAAAGTTAAAAGTAGTGGTTCTAATTAAATTGTGATGAATAGATTGGCCTTTTCGTAACAGACAATATCTTAGAACAAAAGCATTTTAATAAAATACAATGCAAGAAACCCATTTGCTTACGTTGTTGTGGTCTAACTAATAGCCAAACCAAAGTCATTGCTCCTGCTTTTTTTGTGGGGAGGAGGGAGACTTGGAATTGGTTTTCTAGGTACGTACAGGGTGCTAAACTCCTGGCTGCAAGACCGTATCTGCAGCTATACCGACATCTCTAGGGGCAGTCCAGGCAAGAGAATGCATTGCAGCAGGGGTGTGTGATGAGATCCTGTGCACTTGTTGGTGCCACAGCTCGACAACACTCCTCAGCTCCTGACCTGTCCTGTGCCCTGGGAGCAGTGGGCCAAGCTTGTGGTACCAGCAGTGCTCCCAGCTGCAGTTGCTTGCACGCTTTCAGACAGTCTTGTGCCTATGAGAGTGGGATCCTGGGTGCTACTTCCTATGTGAATCCAACCTTAATTCATTTGTAAGAGTGTTCAAAAGCACAGGTCATCAGGCTTCTGTCCCTTCTACCTGTGGCTCATGTTCGGGTGCAGCTCAACCTTCTTGCACTTGTGTAGCCTCATCTGCCACCAAAAATCCAAGGTTTTGCTGATGGATGTGCAGAGAACATGGAGGTCCCTCCTGAACCTTGGTCCATGACAGCCTTGATGGGGACAACCTGAAGCAGATTTCTTAAAATAATCCTTACCTCTGTCTCTTTGGGGCACAGACATGGCTAAGGCAAGATGCACATCTCTGTCCACTTCTGTTTCAGAACAGGGTTTTGGTTAGTGCACTCAGAAGGTATGTGAGGTGAAAGTGCTAGCTCCATTCTTGTTGGTGAGCTGCTATAACCCCACACTCTAAAAAAACTTGTGGGGGACTGCACTTCATTCTTCAAAATCATATACACCACTTGAAAACTCAAGTGATGCTGGTATGAGGCAAATGAGATATTGATTCATATTGTAATGGATTGTTAGCTGAGGATTCAATAGAGTTTCTGCTGGCATTGTTAGGTTTTATGTCGTCCAAGTTACGGGGAGTGTTAAAGGTGTCTTTGTACTTAATTCTAAGATGAAGTAGAACAGCAAACTATTGTTTAAAGCTGGTTAAATGTTCATAATTCCCTGGTTAGAGCTGATACCTGGCTAAACTGTGAGGCACTGGGATTTGAGAACTACGAGTAGCAGAAGTGTTTGGTGGTGGTCGTATCCGTCTGCACCTTTATGTGTTTTGAGCAGGCAAGTGTAAATACTTGGAGCAAAACAATAATAAAAGAGTGCTACCTTTAGGTAGGGTGATTGCAGTCACTTATGCAAATGGTAAGTGGGGGATCACACATTTGCAGAAGAGTGGGCGTGAAATTCGACAAAGGGAGATTTTTGTGCTTTAGAATAATAGAATGTTCTTGTTTTGTTTTGTGCTGACTCACTGCAGAGTGTGGAAGTTACTGCTTAAACAGTAAGTACTGCGAATTATGTGAAAACTGCTCTGTCATTGTGTGTCTGTGTCTGGATGCTGGGTTCCCATTAAGCCTGGCAAGTTTCTGTCAATAAGCCAAAATATTTTCTAAGGTTGTATAGTACTTTCTTAAAGCTCGTGCTATTGATACTTCAAACTGCATCCAAAGCCCCCCCGCCAGGCTCAGAGCAGTGGCTGTAGAGCTGGTCCCTGTATTTACAGAGCAGAGGGTCTTGGGGTAGGTGCTACTTCAGGCTGCCCTGCAGTTCAGAGCTCACGCCTGCTTGTCATGAGAGCTTTGGTCCTTCTCTGCTGAATCGTGGTGAGCAAAGAATGGTGGTGTTTAGCCCTTTATCTCCTTACTGGCCCAGTTCCCTCCCATCTGCAAAGTTCCCACATGCATCAAGGGCACGGCTAAAATTAGTTTGGTTTTCTGCAGTCAAACTCAGTGCAGCAAGTGAAGAGCATATAGAAGAGCAAGCAGACATAAATGCATATTTAGCTCTGTAGAGGCAATCAGAGTGCTTGGGCAAGGGCAAGGGCAAGGGCTGCTGCGTGGCACGGGCACCTTCCCCTGCTGGCAGCAAGAGCAGCAGGGCTCTAGTGCAGGACCTGATGGAGGAACAAGTGGTGCTTTCGTGCTCTGCTGCTGTCTGACGTGGTCAGAGACTGTCCAGTGCGGAAAGTGTCAGACCTGGCGAGGAATGTCTGGTCAGTGTAACACATCTTTTGCAATCTTCCAGTAACGTTGTCAGGCTGCAGGCTGGGCATGGCCTGTGGTGGGTTTTTTTAGACACATTAGGCAGATTTCCTGATTTCACTATGGCTGAAAACAGTCATTTGTCACTATCTAAAATTCTGTCTTGGCACCTAAAGCTAAATTTCGTGTTGCTGTTGCTGGCTGCCAGACTACACCAATTGTTGCATATCTGTGTTACAGTGAACTCTGAAAGCCCAGCCAACTGCTGTGTTGCTTAAAAAAGGCAAGCATCCTTGCCCTGGAGAGCTTGAAATTTATGTAGATGGGATTAGCTGTGGGTTGAAGGGATTAGTCCTAAGGAAGAAAATAGGATGAGGGCATCTATTTTAAGTAATTTATACAACTGGCTTATATTAATGGAGCAGTCAGTTATGGGAGATCAGCAACAAAATGTAGGATTGTTCACTCAACAGAAAATCGGTTCAGGGAAGTTCTCAAAGCCTGCTGAAGGGCTCTGTATCAAGGATGTTCAATGACTTATATCAGACAGCTTAGTTATGTTGCCAAAGGCTTCTCCATGGGCAGCAGTGCACTAAGTCCAGGTCTGGCTACAATGTGCCATACAACATAGGGGTACCTGGGGNCCCCCACACTGCACCCCAGAGGTGAGCTCTGAGCAAGCAGCAGCCACTCTGTGCAAAGTCACTTACACTGAAGGAGAACATTGGAAGCTCACAGGCTGTGCTGCCTCTTGGCCTCTTTTTGCAGGGTGAGAGGTCCTAAATGTGCTCTGCATATGCTGCTCTGTTAGGAGCTTGGGAGGAATTTTTCAGACTGTGCAAAAGGGTGGTTAGTGCATAAGCTCTGGCAAGAGGGATGGTTGAACCACATGGAGAATCAAGGAGTATGGAAACAGGGATAAAGATAAAATTCACAATGTTTTCCCAATACTTCATATTTTTCTGTGCTAACATTTTCAGTGGAGC
Source organism: Scytalopus superciliaris (assembly GCA_013400415.1). Classification (NCBI taxonomy): domain Eukaryota; kingdom Metazoa; phylum Chordata; class Aves; order Passeriformes; family Rhinocryptidae; genus Scytalopus; species Scytalopus superciliaris. Next base: position 50,336 of record VXBX01007112.1, read on the forward strand.
AATACATTAGGCCTGTGACACGAAGACTGTAGGTAGAGGGACTGTCCACAGTTTATAGTGCCTTAACTACTGCTGCTTCATTTAAGTACGAACTGGTACTGCCTTTTTGAAAAGCAGAGTGTGTTAAACTCAGTTCTGTGCCACTGACAGGTGCTTGCCAGTGAAGCAGTGAATCAATAAAAGTCTTGTCTCTTTTTTCCCCTTTTGTTTCTGTGTCAGCTAACTGACATTCATCTTCACTTTTTTACTTACCTCTCAGCCATTACAGAAGCAATTGAAATCCCACAATTTATTGGTCGCAGTTACCTCACATATGATAATCCGGATATCCTGAAAAGGTAATGTATCTCCTGTGAACATAAATAGTCAGTTTTGTTAACTGCTATAATGCTAGGACCTTCCTGTGTGAGTGTGTTATATACTTAAGTGCTTTAAGCTCTATTTTCTGTATCTCTGTATTTCAGGGGAAAAAAGATTTTAAATGCATATCCTCATGGCTCTGTTTGTTATAACATCTGGGTGTTTTGCAGCCTGTAGAGAAATGGTGTGCATATATCTGCATGGAGAAGGGCTGGTGTATGCTTCCTTAGAGCAAAGAACACGCATACAGAGTCTGTATCCCTAGCGAGACTGAGGACCTTAACTCCTGCTTTAGCCTAACATTTACATCCTCAAAGTAATTTTTTTCAGCTGCTGTGTACTCTAGAAAATCCCCACATTCCAGGATTCTGTGGCTTGTTTCAACAAATTCATCCATTTTACCATATTTCAGTCACTGACTAAAGGAGGTCCTCACCTGCAACTTGGTACCTCTCACCTACTGGGACTTTCTGATTTGGCCTTCTTATGTTTCTTCCACTGGTTTCTGAGGGCACCACATCTACAAAGCCTTCTCAAAATTTGCGTGTTGGGATTTCACACTGGGCTCGTGGAGAAAAAAGGATCTTCTCTTACTTGTGTGGAATAACCTAGTATTGTGTTTGGGATTCTGGAGGGACAGATGCAATTCCCCACCCCTTGAAATGCTGAAGAATGAGAATGTGAACCAGAATCCTTCACATATCAGCATGTAAGCGAGTTGCAGACAGCAACCTGCAAGACCAGCAGAGAAGAAATATTGCATAATCTTTTTGGGGATTTTTGAAAGAAGACTGTCCCAACTCATTAGTCTACTATTATTTCTTTCTGCATTATACAGGGTGTCAGGAACAAGAACGAACGTGTTCATGAGATTTAAAACCACAATGAAGGATGGACTTTTGATGTGGAGGGGAAACAGTCCCATGCGACCTAACAGTGATTTCATCTCTCTAGGCCTTCAGGAAGGAGCTTTAATATTCAGGTAAAATTCCTCTCCATTTGTGTAGCATACAGTACGCTCAGGGCTCAAAGGAGTTGCCCCAGCACATCCAGTGCACTTGTCCTTTGGCATAGTGTTAGACACTCACATCCTCAAGATTTTGTTCAGTGATGGGTCCCATTTGAGGTCTGGGAAAGGGTGTGAGTTGAGGTAATGTGCTGCAAGCTTTGCGTCATTTCTCTTCCAATTTTTGAAACATCATTTTTGAAATTGCTGTTTTCTAAAAGTTAGCTCGTGAGGGGACCATGCTTCTCAAAGCACTCAGCATCTCAGTTAAGCAGAGCAAGGTAGGGTTGGCAGAGGAATCAGGGGTCGAGGACAAGCTGCTGATTCCAGTGCTCACCATGGACTCGCTCTTTGCCAGAGAGACATGGTGGGCTTCCAACAGGGCTTCCACCATCTCAAACCCCCATATTCAACCCTGTGACACAAAGGTCACCAGGCTTTGTTATTGTCACCATCCAGAAAATCAGTTCCTTAGGAAATACTACTGCTGTCAAAATGCTGAAGTTGGGGAGTATTGGGAAATGTGTTCTTGTTCCAGAATCTCTTTCTCCCTTGCAGACACTCAGGCAGACTCAGTGCAGCTTTTTGCATGGTGCTTTTTTGGGCCTCCTGTCTTTTGAAAGCCATGTCATTCCTCATGGTCCACTTTTAGGTTGTGTAAGACAAATACTGAAACAGCTAACTACAATGTCATCACTATTAGGGATTGTTGCGAGACACTGTTGTTTAAGTGGCAAAGATTTTGTAACTTGAGCTAATTTGAAGCCATCTTTTACTTTACTTACCTGGCTGTTATTTGTTACCATGGATGCATAGGTAGGTTGCACATTTCTATTAAAATTAATTTCTTTTATGCTTTTTTATTAATGGGATTTTTAGTGGTTGACTTTGCAAAACCTCTTAGTTTCCTTACTGTTGTATAAACAAGGAACTGACTCTGCAGAAATTGTGCACTGTTTGAATGTCTTTGGGAGAGCCTGTCTTTCCAAGATGCATGGTAGTAAGTGGCCACTCTATTCTGTCTGTTTTCCAGACACAGAGCATTTTGTGTTAGGGTTGTTGCTCTTCCCCGCAGATAAGGTACAAAAAGGTTTTAGAACAAAACAGCTGAATTTTACTGAAATATCTGTACCTTCCACATGCATTTAGAAATATGAAAAAATTAATTTCTGAAAATAAAGCTCTCATAAGCAATCACTGCATACTGAAGGGGAACAACAAAGAAGATGGTGAAAGGACAAATGCAGGAAAAAAAAGGTTAGACAGGTTGATCCTTGTGCTAGCTTTTGGACTTTTGAGAATTGAAGTCAGTAAAATATCAGGGCTGTGAAATGGTCAGAAGCATTTTTCTGCAGACCAAATATAGATTTCTGTGTTCTGGTCCAGTTTGAAGCCCAAAATATCTTTTCTTTCCTGTTTTCTGTGGCTTTATTCCCTGTACAACATACCTGCTGCTGTAAATCATTTCTGTTGCTCCCTGTTTCTGTAAAAGGTTATATTGTTCTAGAGGGTCCCCTATCGTTAGGGATATGAATCTCATTTTTGTAAACATGTTGATATACAATCCTAAACACCCAAATCCTTCTGTAGCTTTTGACCTAGACTGGTATCTGCATCCTGGATAAAAGCAGATGCTTGTTTGAGACTTGCTTAAACTACTGGGGAGGAAAGAAATGTAGAGCAATCATTTTACTCTGAGTAGCTCATGACTTTATGTACTGTTCTCAAGCACCTTACCCTGAATTAACTCCATGTTCAATCTTTTTGAAGCGACAGTGATGTTGGCTTTAATCTCCCCTGCTTGGTACAGGCTGAAGTGCAGCAGAAGCTCACTCTGGTTAGTTCATCCTGCTTAATTAGGCAGCTGAGCTACCAATACCTCACTGTGTTGTATCATCTGCTTCCCCTTTGTTAAGGGTGGCCCAGACTTCTGGGACCCAGAAATTAAAATGCCAGAAGTGTAAACATGATGGGGACATTATGTCTGCTGAGTACTTTTAGTAGAATCAGACACAAACAATTAGAGTGGCAGCTGAAACAAGAAACCTAATGATTATCTCTGTGTTTATTTATTAGGCTTCATCCATTCTAATATCACAGGTATCAACCTTCCCTATAATTCAGATGATCATAGATATGTTACAGGTCATGTGCCTATTTGCTTTTATAATGATCTGTTTATTAACCATGTTTGCAACTTCCCACTGCTGTCTCCTCTTAGGCTAAAGTTCTATAGGTCACTGACCTTAATAATTCCCTGTTTTGGGGAGGAATGGTCATGCAAAGACTCTCTTCTTGCTCCTATGGGATGGTGGTGATGTCACCCACTCTGAGTTGGGCAGGAGGGAGTTTTGCCTGCTCCTACATGAGCCTGACTTTGCAAAATAAGAGCACAGCTGCTGGGACTGTTCCAAAGGACTCCACTGGTTGCCCCAGAATCTGAACTGTAAGGGAGTAATAATGCATGAGCAACTTGGCAGGCAACAGGTCCTTGCAAGGGAGGCAGCAACATTTTCTTTTTTTTTTNTACAATTTGGGCAGCGGGATTGCTTCCATCATGGTGAACGGCTCTTTCAGTGATGGGCGGTGGCACAGAGTCAAGGCTGTTCGGTAAGTGGACATGCTTCATCTGGAAGGTGTTTTGGAGCCACCCTGCCATTAAAGATGCTGTCTTGTGTGTCTGGTTGCAGGCTGGGTGTGAATCACTATGACTCCACACTCACACTTTGCTTAGAACTGGAACTGTTAGCAACTTGGCTGTTTCAGTACAATGTACACAAAGATTATTATATTGGAGGTGACAGTGCCAACTCAGCACAGCTCAAGGCAGGCTGCCAAAGTCATGCAGGGCTATTCTGGGGCTGTGACAGGCATTCTCTTAAACCCATACCATTTGGGTTGAGTGTTTTTCTTTAATGTCTGCATTTTGAAATTCCCTAGTGAGCATTTTGTGGGCTGGCACAAGCACCGGAGCACGGACAGTGTAAGTCTACTTTTTCTGTTTGGAAGAGGTGTAGACATCTTGCAGTGTATATATAACTCATATTTATAACTCATTACCTCATGGGAGGTAACTCTGCCCAGCAAGGAAACTACACATCGCTCTCTTCATGAGATGTTGGTTCCCTGGAAATCTAATCTAACATTAGCACAACTTGTTACCAAATTCAGTGAGAATCAAGGCACTTTTCTGTCAACACTGTTGTTGACCATATGTAAAATGGAAGTGGCCTAAAGGTGCTAGTAAGAAGCAAAACTGCCTATAAGCATGTTTTACCTTAGCTTGCCTGTTTTTTTGCTTCTGTTGAAGCTTCTGCTGTTTACTTTTAACAGTATGTTTGATGTTTAATAATAGGTCAGAATGTGTCCATCCTCCTCTCTCCCCAGCTGTGCAATTTACTTCTTTCCCAGCTCTTTCTTCTCTGCAAATGTGTCCCACACCCCCTGCAGGTCTTTGATATCTCAGTCCTTAGTCAAAAAACCACCCTGAAGAGTCTGGATTGCCACAGCAATCAGTCCCAAACCTTCTCCATGAATCCTGCTGAGCGCTGAATTCCCTTGGTCTCCTGGCGAGTGGAAGATGCTACTCTTCCTCCTTCCTGGTTGTAGGCTGGACACATGAGAGTGGTTTGCTTTTCATTTCAGGGATGGACAGTCTGGCAAAGTAACTGTGGATGATTATGGTGCCAGGACCGGTAAATCCCCTGGGAAGATGAGGCAGTTAAATATCAATGGAGATCTCTATGTAGGTGAGTACTCACCATTCACATTCAGGACCCAGACACATTTTAATGTTTGCAAGGTTGGCTGCAAGGCAGAGTGTCCCAGCGCTGTCCAGCTCAAGGTGCAGGCATCACATGGCAGCAGCCTCTAGTCCTCCACAGCCAAGTTTTTGTGAGGAAGTCTCTCTGAGCAGGATGGGGGGGACTGGTATGACCAGCACCATGGGGGTGCACTCTGATACACCTGCTAGGTACATAGAGAAACAGTGAGTGGCAGCTGCAAACCCCACACTTTTAGTAGGAATCTGGAAACAAGCTTATTCAGTTCTTACTCTTGCTACAATTTCTGCAATAAATAATTAGCATCCTAGTTCATTACCTCCAACTTATTCTCTCTGTAGTTTCAAGTGCTTTAAATCTGTATTTAAAACAACACAGAGGAACCTGTAAATTAAAATTCCCTCCCGAGCTCTGGGAAAGCTAGTGGTCTTGCTGGGCATGCAGTCTGCCAAGCAGGAGCAGACACCCATGCTGGTGAAGAGTTTCTCATGGCTGGCTTTCCCCCAGGTGGCATGAAGGAAATTGCGCTGCACACGAACCGGCAGTACATGCGGGGGCTGGTGGGCTGCATCTCTCACCTCACGCTGTCAACAGATTACCACATCTCACTAGTGGAAGATGCTGCCAATGGCAAGAACATCAACACATGTGGGACCAAGTGACAAGAGAGGGATCCCGGTGCTGAGGACCTGTCATGTGCTTGTGTGTGTGGCTGAGTGTGAGCTGGCTGACACAGTCCTCTGCAGCCGGACCACGTTCACCATCTGGGAAGGTGACAAAGCCAAAGGGAAACCCAAAAAAAAGAGAACATTCTTCCCTCTCATTCCCTCTTCTTTCCTCTCCTTTCCTGACCAAATGAAACCAAGTATTTTTTGTGTATGAACCATGCCCTCTACCCTTTAAGTGTTTAGTGAATGCTAAAGGTTGTGCATCAGTGCAAACGGCAAAGTGTGATGTTTTGAGTAGCTCAATGACTGTGTTGTGGTCCTTAGTTTATCTTTTGTAGCATCAGAGAAAGCACTTGCAACCATCCCACCCTGCAGTGGTAAGGCGGCTGTGCTGTTCAACAAGTATACCATCAGGCAGTGTATTTCAGCAATCACATGTAGGTCCTGGAACAAGCACATCTTCTTCCCACTCTCTGATTTAGCTAAATTGTGTTTCATCCTGTGTAACAGGATAACAGCTAAAATGACTGATTTCAAAATACTGTTGTTTGTTGAGGAGGAGAGTTCTTACATGTCTACTTTTTTATTACAAGCAACAAAAACAACCAATTTTGTAGAAGTAATTTTATACTTGTCTATTTTTTATAGCAGCAGCAGACCTGCTTTCATGGCATCACTTTTAACATTTATGTGTACTATACAATTAGCTCTTTGCACACTTTCCTAAAAATAGAAAAGTGACCTGTGGCTTAATGTCTGTATTATACAATTTTAATGGGGATATTTGTGAGTTACGACCAGTTTTACATCTGACTCTTCTTGTTCTGTAAATTTTGACAGTTTAAAATTGTACATTATGAAGCTTTCCTGTCTTAAACAGATTAAAATATTAGGAAAAAAAAAGAGCAAATGCTTGCTACTGTGGTATTATAAATCACTTTTTTTTTTTTTTCCAAGAAAAATGAGAAAAGGGGTTGCAAGAGACCTTGGTGGGTCACAGCCCTCTTAAAATAATGTAATTTCTAGACGCTGGAACAACACTTAGGAAACCTTGATTGCCAAACTGTAATTTAAACGGGCACAAAAAAAAATTGTCCATAATTTCGTAGTTTGGAGACTTTTCTTCCTTAATTCTTTGTTTGAAGTGGAGGAGTGAGTCATTTTTGGGGTGGCAGGGGGGGAAGAGAGACCCACCAGAGCCTGCCACATGCCCGCAGTGGGAGAAGCACAAACTTCCTCAGTGGCTCAGCTCGTCTGAATACTTGTGAGCTAGAAAGACCTGATGAGATGAAAGCAGTGGAGGTTTCTGCTGCATTTTTGCTGGTCTCAGGGTGCTCCTGGCTCCCTGGGAGTCAAACACATTCCCTAGCCTTGTCCCACCTACAGCTGAAATAGCAAATGATACCTGCAAATTCCTACTGAGGAGGCACCAGCATGTGATGTGCACCTGTGCTCTGCCCCCTTTTCAAATTGCACTTTGTTAAAAAAGGCATGGGAGCTTGCAGAGGAGCTGGAGACACTCATGGTTCTCCTGCCAGGAGAACCAAAGCTTTTTTTTGGCTTGGGGAGGGAGAAACCTGTGCAGTTGGGAAAAAGCAGGATAAAGTAGACAAGATCAAGATAAGTCTTTAAAATGAAAGTGAATGGGATTTGATGCCTTGGGATGTAAAGGAGAAATGTGCGGAGTTTTTAAAAGGGTGAAAGCTAAAACTTCTGGAGGTTGAAGGTTTTTCTAGTTGCTCACTGCAGCACTGCAGTGGGGGCCAGACACAGCCAGTGCTTGGGTTGTGTCTCAGCCACGGGTTGCCTGAGAGGGAAAAGTCACGTTTTATGAGCTCTAAGGGTTCCCCAGATGCTAATGACCTGGCCTGGCCTGGCACAGATAGGGAGATTTGACTGACTGTGCCCCTAATCTGGGAACCTGTTGTGCTGCCGGTGATGGGGGTTCAAAATGGTCCACAAACAGCCTCATCCTCTGCCCTGTCTTATGTGCCTCGCCTTTCCCATCCTTTCATTTTTGTCGCAGGGTTTGGAGAGCAGTTCCAAGACAAACATCTGTTGGGAGAGGGCTCTATTTTAAGATAATTTACTGCAGAATACCGGGCGTTTTGGTACAAGGCGGTACTTCTCCACAACAAAAGTTGCTCTTTGAAATGCAGGCTAGGGAGGGGAATGGGTAGGAAATACCTCTGTTGTTGTTGTGGAAAAAGAAGAGCAACAAACGGCAGCTCCCCAAATGCCTGTTTCCAACTATGCATATCACCGCGCGAGAATTCGGAGCTGGCAACATCGCCCTGCAGCGGTGCGGGCTGAGCACGAGCAGCACAGCTGTGGGGCTGGCCAGGCGCGGGGTGGAGGGGGGATAGCAAAGATGCTGAGCGGTTTGAATCACTGAAGGGAAAAAAAAAAGTGCTTTCTGCATCCTTTTAAAGATGATCTGATAAACATCCCTCATCCACAGTCTCCACTCTCGCTGGTGGAGCCTGGGGCTGGGCGAGAGGCAGTGGTTTCCACTCCAGGGGTTGAGCAGGAGTTAGATGCCAGAAATTCAGGAACATCTGACCACAAGTAGAGGCTCTCCCCTCCACCCTCAACCACCCTCCTCTGATGCTGGCTGGGGCAGGGAAGGGGAGAGGAAAGGTGAACAGTGCATGGCAAAGTGATTAGTCATTTTCTCAGGAACTGGCCTGGATATGCTGCTTACTGTCTCCAAGAATGTTCATTAGTCACATTATTTATTGCTTTGGCTGACTCAGATGCTAGGTATGACTCTTGTGCAGAACAGGGTGAGCTCCTGCCCTTTGACAGAGCTGTGTCCCTTTTGGTGCGGGTACCTGTGCAAACCAGCAGTGAAGCCAACAGCCACAGGTTCTTGAGCCTCTCTTTGCAATTTAATCCCCTTCCTTAAACTGCAGTTCTTAGCTTCCTAATTTTCCACATTAAACACAAAATATGTATCCTTGCACTTACTGGGGCTGAACACCTGCTTTCATGCCAGCCTTGGTGGGCTGACTCAGGCTTTATGCTGGGCACTCACTGCCTGCTAGGTAGAGCTGCTCCCTGGCTGCCCCTTGCCCTGCCCAGGGCTAAGTGTGTCTCTCTGCTCTCCATCACTCCTCCATCTCCCTGAGAACCAGCTACTTGGGAATCAACAGTTAGGTTTATCTGATCATCCTGAAGGAAATTAAGGAAAAAAGAAAATAAACAGGCAAAAAGAGAAGTCAAGGGGAACTAAAGCCAGAAAAGATTTAGCAGTGATTCTTATGGTAGGCAAATCCTTGCTGCACTGGTGTATCCTGGGTGGTCAAAAATGAGGGGCCAGGAGTTCATTTCAATCCCAGTGCTCCCAGCCTGGCCCCAGGGAGCAGAGAAGTGAAGAGGAGGAGGAGGGGGCTGCCAGGATTGGGAAGCTGCCCGTTTCCCACTGGAACACTGGCCTGCAATAGGTATCTGTTAAAAGTTACTATTTTGTCAGCCAGGCCTTGCTTTCTAGAAAATGTTTTCATTTTGTTCATACAGCAAATAAGCCAGGTGTTCCAGCTCTGAATGTTCAGCTCCCTCCATAGCAGCATCACCTCTCAAGGGGAAAATCTCCTCACTTTGAAGGGCTAGATAAGTACAGTTGTGATTTGCTCATGGAGAGCAACAGCCACATCCTGTCAGAGAGATGTATCTTTTTATCAGCATTTTATTTCTCTGGTGGTGTGTGTGTGTGCACAGAAGGGTTTTCCCTTCTCCAAAGCAACACCTTACTTGGATGTCTGAGTCAGTTGAGACACTGCCTGCTCCAGCAAGTGCATCCCTCTTTCCCGCTCCGTTTTTTCATTGGTTTGAGTCACTGTGGACACTGTGTCGAGTGATGAAATGTCCCTGACCCTGCACTCAGGCATTTCACACATGAATAACAACCTAGCCCCAACACCTGTGGTCACAGCTCTGCAAGGTCCTGGCTTTCTGTCCCTATGGATAGAACTCAACTCATCTGTAAGTGCCCTCTTGCCATCCCCCCTGGAATGGAGACTGCCTGGTAGTGCCATGACCGACTGCCCTGATTTCTCTTGAATATCCATTCACTGTCACAGCGTTTTTCTTTGTTCATTGTTCACAGGACAAAGACGATGTTGTTCCTCTCCTTCTGCTATTTCTTTTTAAATCTTCCCTGAGTCTTTCTTTCTAGGAAAACAAAGTGCCAGTCTTTTCAACACTGTCCACACAGGGCATATTTTCCAGCACCTTATGTTACTGAGATATATGGGGAAGTGTGGAAGAAATGGAGCTGCACAGACACCTCATGTTCGGGCTCACAAAACAGCAGCTTTCCAACCTATTCTTTTTGGTTTTGCAGACCCTTAAACAGCTGCTAGTGGCAGTAGTGACAGCATATTATCATCACTTTTTGTGAATTTTCCTGAATTTTTCTATCTTTTGAAAGCATTGGAAGAGCAATATTTAATATTTTCTTTACCATTTCTCTTGCTTCCATTTCTTTTTCCTACCTACAACTTTCAGAGTTGGTGTCAGCAAAGCAGAATTCAAAAATGAAATCACCAATTTGTCATCATGTTTAGGAAGTTTTCATTTTAATTGATTGTTCATACCAAAATGCAGATTTCTTCATAACTAACAAATAATTGATACACAGGGACTCTGTAAGCTTTATTTATGTGTTGAGAGAAACCTTTTGTGGTTGCAAGTCGAGAGGAATGCTGTATACTAATATTACAGCAAGTGGCACATAAGGAGCAACCAGTATGGACAGCACAGGGAGAGTCAAGCAGAAGAAAAGGATGTATGGAGGAACAGGGACAGGAAACAAGGATGGTTTGACTCCCTCTTCCCATCCTCATCACAATGGTAAAAATGGGACAGTTCATGATCCCTGAGAAGAAACCTCCTGCTTTCATGGTTCTCTTGGTGCTGCTGTTGCATGAATGAAGGATGGGAGCCCCAGCTGCATGTGAGCTGTGATAAAATTCAAATCCAATAGGGTTCTTTTAGCCCTGAGACCCAGATGATGGAGTGAGCCTGGTCTGGAACTCAAGCCTGGCATCCCTGCACTGACCAAAGCAGTGTCAGGGCTTGAGAGGGCAGCTGTGGGTTTCACCTTTGGAACAATCAAAGCTGTTCCTCATTTCCACAGCTCTACAAACATCAGTCTTTTCACAGCAGTACTCTTCAGTCCTGCTAAAAGATGTAGCATCCTTAACCCCACACCTCCCCAGTGCTCAGTGGAGCTCCCACATCCTGCCTGGCTTCTGTCACACCAGTAAGTTGCACCAGTCTGCTATTGCAAGGCAAGGAATTGAGTCAGGCTTTTGACACTGCATCCAAGCAGATGGAGAAACCCAGTGGCAGCACGGAATGGTGGCTTCATGTGGCGCGCAGAGATATGGCACCTGTCTGTACACGTGCTGCTAAGCCCTGGTGTCACTCCCTAGTTCAGGCACTGTGGTTAGATGAGCCACAAAATTCCTTGCCTGTCACTGGGACATCAAGAGCCAAGATATAAATGGCCTCAGATATAAGGCCCAGGTTACAATCACAGTAGAAGCTGATCATCTCCATACTCCACTAAAACACACTGAGAAGGTATCCTACTGCACCCAAACCAACCCCACAGTGCATATCCTGGTTCCATTCATCCTGCTGCTGCACCTGGAATAGGGATGTCAGCCATGCAGACCTGTCCACCACGGAGAACCTCTGGTGGCTCATCTCTGCAAACCGACAGCCCAAGCAAGCAAGGGGAATCACATCTCAAACCCCAGCTGTGTTAGACCCGTAAGCTGAGGAGGACACAGGTAAGTGGACTGGCCTTCTTCCTAACACTGCATCATATGGCAGGAACAAGAGGGCTTCAGTGCATCCTGAAAACACACCCTTACAGCATGCTGTGCTTAGGCGTAGCTGCTTGGGGAATATCTGTGTTACTACCCACTCTGCCTATCAGGAAGCCAAGGCTGTGCTTGTCAGATCCTGTGGTTATTTATTCTCGCACAAAATTAGAGTAACTCTGTTTGTGCTGGAGCATGAGCAGAATTTAACTCTTACTTTAAAAATAAACATAAAAGCAAGGAATATGAATATATTTAAGAGTGTAAGAAAATATATTTATTAAATTTCATGGCAATAGTATGGCAAAACTGTTAAATACATGCGTACTTTTAGACACCCAAGCAATACAACAGGAGTTACAACAAGCAAGCAAACTAGGTTTAAAACATATGCAAAATTGTATCTTAGTGTTAGGTTAGTCTTAAATGTCAACTGCCACACTGAAATATATCCCCAACATGATCCCATGCTTCCTTTTTCAAGCATGCATTTGTTTAACTGCTTAGCTGATAAATTTTCATATTGATACACTTTGTTGAATCAGTATTTTACTTGGCATGCTACAGCTTCATTAAAGTGCCTTGTGATGGTTTTGCTAGAGTGTGAAAGAAGTACTTTTTCAATAGCGGATCTGGAAGCTGGAAAACTTCAGTATCATTTAGCAACAAAAATACATTGAATGACTGATTACATTTAGTATGTTATGAAGACTAAATCAATACATCAAGCTGACAAAATATTCTCAGAATTAATTTCTATAGATGACTTTCAAATTGGCAAACAATATTTTTACTAGTATTAAACAAAAGTCCATTAAAATCTTTGTAAAAACAGAACATAAAAACATCTCTAAACAAATTATTTATGCTGTAAAAAATATGGTATAAAAAGAGCTAAAAAAACATTGAACCTGTTCACAGTATATATTTTTAATGTTACAGCATTATAATACAATGTTGTGTGTTTTTTTCCAGGTGACCTGTATGATTCCACCAGTTCTGCTGTTTTGTGCACCACAAGAGGCTCAAAGTTCAAATTACTGTTACCTTCAAGTAGGATTTCAGACATCAGTTGGTTCGGTTGTCTTTCTTTTTGCTATCCCCTGCTTTACAAACTTTTCTGACATCCTATGAAACATAAAAGGGTTGTTCATACTAAGCCACTCTTGAATCACATTAAGGAAACATTAACAAAGTGATGTTCAAGGTTTCATTTTTTATTATATTACTACTAAGGAGTGTGACCTTGCCCACTTCTATTTTAGTTTGCCCTTCTTGAGCTATAATTTTTTTAAGTTTTTCTTAATCCAAATAATGAAAATGAAAACACATCATTTTTTGCTTTAACTCTGTGTACGTTTTACTTACTACATTCTGCACAACACAGGACCAAATGAGTTGCAAAGGTATTGAAGCTTCTTGTGAAAGTCGTGTGTGCATACACCTCCACTGAAGCTTGCTTTCATGTAGCAACAGTCAAGGTGCAGACTTGGGAGTGTCCAAAAACCTACTTAGAGATTTTGTTAGGTATCACATTAAAAAAATAAGGATTTCATCTGCTCTACTGCACCACAGTCACCTGGGCAGTGTTGTCTCAAGAAGAGGGTGAGACTGGAGAGGGATTATTCCCATCCTCTCACGAAACACTGCCAGAACAGCTTAGCTGCATGGGGATGCTGAATCCCTGCCCTCCAAAATGCAAAAATTCTCTGAGATACTTTTGTTGTAAAAGCAGAAGGAAAATAGAATTTTTGTGGGGAAAAAGTATTGTCATGGACCTTGGGACAACAACTTGTAAAGTTACAGAAACGCTGCCAATATCATCTGAGATTTGTTTGCATAACATGCAAAAAGGAAACAAATACTGGCTATCTTAGAAACACTGGGGAAAATCCAAAGTTTTGTAAATGGGGGAGGGGAAAGGAAATTGTTATGGAAGAAACTGTTTTTCAGCTTCTAAGAAGATATTTAAGAATTCAAGACAGTCCTAAACATAAGGAAATTACTTTTTAAACACACTAACTTTCTTGAATCCTTGTCTAGTGTTTGGGCTCTATGACTGTGTTTCCAGGCTTGCTAAGGAAAAGGCAAAGAAAAAGGCAACAACAGATATTGCAAACTGCCAACAGCATCTCTGAGCATCAGTCACATAGGGCACCCACTGCTTCATGCACAACCCACAAGTGCTGTGCAGTGTGTCAGGAGTAGTGCAAATGGCAGCTGCTTCCTCTAGGTGAAACTGTGTCTCAGAAGGCATATGTTCATGTACAGGATCAAAAAAAAAAACCACTTTGGCAATTGCAAGCCAACTTCCTCTGTCATATGCACCTAGGTACATAACGATGCAAGCACATATGTGCATATGGGGTTAGGACGTAGTGTTAAAAATATCAATGTAATTTGCACTGACATCTTCATCTAAGTCTGTGATGGAAGAGAATATGCTATTTACATGGGAAGCTCTTCATAGATTTATGGTACACACAGAGCCTTGCTAGCAAACTGATTCGCTAAACATTACAATTTTCTTATGTATTTCAAATTCTTTTACTATGTTTCTATCTATTTGTAGGGATACAAGTATTCTATTTACAAAGCAGTATTTATTTTAAAAATAGAGCGCTCAATTTCTCATTGCCTTTTCAGAGCGATGTCTAAACACCTTCTCTCTCGAATGCATCCAATCGCCTTCATTTTTGCTACTATTCATGTTCCACTGAGTGTTCTGGAGGACACAATTGCAGGAAACACCACAGCCCTAAGCTCTACCCTGCTGAACCTGTCAACAAAAACAAAAAAACCAAAAAAGGCAGCTTGAATATGCCTCTTCAGAGCAGCCTAAAACTTGAGGTCAGCAGGAGTGTGTTGCTGTCGTGTTCTTAGCAAAGGAAAGTTCTGGTCCCCCACATAAACCAAAGATAAAGAAACACGGCGCATTTGCCAATTGTGCCATGACAGCTACTGGTTCCCTTTGGAAATGGTTTACCCATGAAAGCAGCAACTATGGATAATAAAGACAGCTACCACAGCAAATGTCAGTTATTGGGTTCTAAGTCTGCCTATACAGCCACTGCACAGCAGGAGAGGTAATTCACTGCCTGCCTCTTATATTAGCTTACTATTTTGTTGATCTATTAACTAGTAGTTCTGTGAGGTATATCACATGCAGATCTACCATCCCAAAATTTAACACACAAACCTGAGATCTCAGATCTCACTGCATGTCAGAACAACAAAAATAATGAATGTGTCAAATAGGAGAGTGCACAATGTTACATCAAACATGACTGATGTTCCATGCATACAGTGAACAGTACAAAAACCCCATTACAAACCCCAAATTGTCACATATGACAGGCATGGCTCAAAAATAAAAAGCAGCAGAACTGATGATTTTCTTCAGAAAGCAACTGCTTGGCATTAATACCCTACATCTCTGAACACTGATACAACTGGAGGATTGAAGCACTGAGTTAGGCATAATAGTGTTTTGGACACAATCCCTTCTGGTCATATCCCTTCTGGAATTTGTTTGTCTTTTTTGTCCTTTTTTTAATTTTTCTTTTTTTTTTTAAAGCTGCACTTTCTACTCTTTTAGAAAAAGCAAAAGGCAATAGAATTAAAACAACATAGATGTTCAATAAAGGAATGAGATCTTTCAGAAAGTGATGGTAAGGAAATGCAGTACTTTAAGCTTCCTAAGGTATTTTTCAGAAAAAAAAAATTGTCTGAAGAGGCTCACCAGGAAACCCAAAGGCACTAGTATGATGTCTGATCCCCTCTGAAGCTTACAACTGTTATCAAGGCATTTAGAAGCTAAAGAGCACCATGCTTTGAACATGAATTTGGTACAAAG
Source organism: Scytalopus superciliaris (assembly GCA_013400415.1). Classification (NCBI taxonomy): domain Eukaryota; kingdom Metazoa; phylum Chordata; class Aves; order Passeriformes; family Rhinocryptidae; genus Scytalopus; species Scytalopus superciliaris. The sequence goes on from VXBX01007112.1 coordinate 65,842, forward strand.
ACATTCCTAAAGACGTTTCACTAGTTTAACATGGCACTTGGGCTCAGAAAGCAAATGCATTCCCTGACAGTCCTTCTCATTCATTCCTACTGCTCCCGTGCACCTAGGGGTGTCTTCACTTGATCACAACATTAGCACACAGCTCCTCACTACCCATCGGGTATTTGGATTCACTGCTGAAGATCTAAGATAGGCATTTGAAAGGAGTCCTCAATGGCAGCACTGAATAAGCTCAAAGGAAACTAGACTTGCAGCAGCTGAGCTTCCAAGTGCTGGAATGACAACTGCTCACTGGTTCCTAACGATTAAGCTACAATGATGCTACAGGTACTGCACAAGCCTGTGTCTCTCCCCCATTTGCCCCACTCTGTTACTGAAACCATTGCTCTTAATACTCTTAAGACTCTTCTGCCCTGCATCCTGGAAGTCAGAAGACCGGTCAAATAAAAGGTATGGTTAGAGTTTTAAAAAATAAAGGAAAGATGCATAATTAGATGAGAGAACACTGATAATATCGAGACAAACCATGTATTTGTGGCACCTTCTCCTACCTAGCCACTAAGAAATGAAGCAACTTAAAATGTTGTTGCCTTTACTGAATAGCAAGAGCAGCACGCAGGGAAAACAGAGTCTGTATTGCTTGTGTGTAAGTAATTCACCATAGGAGCACTGCAAACAGTCTTGGGCTGCTCCCTGTGAGTTCTGTGTGTCCTCTGCAGCTGCCCAGACTTCCAATCTGCCAAATTAAAAATTGCTAGTACTCTCAAACTTCAGTTTGATTTTGTTTCTGCAATACACAGCCATATGAAGACCACATTCTTCATGGTTGGCTGTTGTGCTACAGAGGGGTTTTTTTCATTTGGATCATCATACAATACTGATTGCTTGTCTGCACTAAGAAGATACTCTGTGAAAAAAGAAAACAAACCACTACCCGTATAATCTGTCCATGACATCATCTGCTTTCAGTTAAAAGCATATGGCAGCACAAGCTAAATTCATCTTAGGAGATAAACACATTAAGTCAAATCTACTCTAGTGAAAAGAAAGGCTCTAAAAAAGAGGTATAGTGAAAAAGGGTTGTTACTACTAGGAATTAGCCTCTTCTCAACTATCAAGCACAAAGGGTAGAAGTGCTTCCTTTCATGTATTAGTTTAGTGTTCTGAATAACTGGCCATGAAGCTTTCTCTTGTGCTGATGTCTGGCAACAAATGGACATAAGCTCTTTGCACTGACTGTCTTTTCATTCACAGCCTTGATAATTCCAAGACTCAACCTCAAAAGCTGAACCCTATCTGTGCTTTCTGTTCTTTCAGAGACACCTTGCCACCTCTGCTAGGTCTGCAGACTGATCTATTTTTCATATCTTCACAGTTCACCCTTCCAGGAGGCACACATAAGCAGTTGTTATGGACAACGATTTGGATACTATTTCGTGTTGTGTCTTTTTGTCAGTTCTGAAATACCTCTGTATTTTCATTCCATGGAGGCAGCAGAGACAAGCCAACATCTGAAACTGCACCATCCATTGCTGCGATTAGGTTTAACTTAATGCTTGGTTTTATTTTGGTGGCCAGATCACATATTTGGAGATCAAATGTCTGCCAAGCTAGCCATCCTCCTGGTCTGCTCTCACGCCTTTAAAACTAGCAGCTTAGCCAAATCAGCCTCCTTATCTGTTTTCTTTAGAAAACCATTCCCCCATCTTATTTATTTAAACAAACAGACAACAAAACTACCCACAAGGTAGCTAAGGAAATGGAAATCTAAACGAAAATGCTTAGGACTTCATGGAGACCCTTTCTGGTCAAGCTCTTTAACATCTGATGGCTAACCACTGAGGTTTACAGTAAGGAACAGGTAAGTTAGAAAGTTTCTCCTGTAAGCTAGTAAAATTCACATACACCGCAGTCTGAAGTTCACACGTTACAGTTACAGCTGTCTAGAGATGCAATGTGAAAACAAGCATTTAAAAAGATGATTGTTCTGAACACTCCTTTAAGCACACAAATGTACCCCACTTAAACTTTTTTTGCATCACATATCTGGTAAAGGAGAGGTAGAATTAGCAGCACTAAAACCTCCTTGGGTTTCTCCCTGCCACTAGAGAAATCCTACCTTGTACTCCCAGGTAGGATTTGTACAGAAGGTCCTGTTGGGAAGACACTTAAGATTCCTGGTCAGCAGGCAATACAAAGCTAATACAATAAAGACCTTCCAGAGAGCAATTTCTTCTCAAGGAGCTAGTACTACTACTTCTAATTTCACATGCCAAACTGCTTGGACATCTAATGTGAGTAGACAGAGATTTCCCCATGGTTTAAATTACTGCATAGTGCAAAGACTGCTGAACACTAAGGGTACTGTACCACTTCAAAGCAGGAGATCTGGAGCAGAAGCTATGAAATACAAAATGCATTAGTGCAATACCTTAGGAAAGATTTCCTCCTTAACCAAAGGATAGAAAAAATATTGAGCATTCTAAGTAAAAAAAAAAAAAAAAGGTTTTAAACTTCATGCAGTTCTTATTGAGGTTTCAATCAGTGTTACACTTTTTTCCCCAAGTTTGTACCCCTGAGTCAGACATTGAATAAACATTGTACAGTAGGTACAGAAACTAGTGTCTACTTAAAAAGCAACAGATTTGAATGGCCATTGCTTCAGAAGTGTTAAACAGTGGCAGTAACCTTCCATATGGGAGAAGGAAAAAAATATCACTCTCATTTGTTCTTAGTTTATAACTAGGTAAAAGATCTCAACAGTTCCCAACCACACTGTTTCTGTGTGTTAGGCTGAGATTTGTGATAAATGAAACCTTCAGTAAGGAAACCTGTTGGGGCTGCATCATTTGAGTCTGCATGGTTGAGACCGACTACAATAAAGCAAAGCAATTTTTCCAAGTTATAAGTTGCATGAGACCATGTTAATCTTGGAGCACTATGTGAAGGTAGGCAGAGTTCTTTGACTATGATTATCAGGGGCTCTAAACTCAATACCCCTTATATCCAATATATTTTACTAGAGTAATAACTAAATTGCTATAACTTTGGCCTTTCAGCCTCTATTACAATGGAATATCAGCACTTTCACTAACTTAAACATGGTAACATTCAGCTCTCTAGAACTTCTGCTGACTGTCTCCAAGAATAATTCATGCCTTTGCACTTTTCTGCTTGCTTTCTTAACATCAGTATTAAAAGCTTATTTAGAAGGCAAGTTCAGGTGCAACAAGGATTCACTTAATCATTTGGCTTGTTCTGAAAAAAGTGTGTGAAGGACCATCCTATGTTAATGGGTTTAGGAGAGTCTTCATCATCTTTTGGGGGAAGAAGAAACTGTCGGGAATTAATGGAGCATGGGCTCCCAAAAGATGCATTTTCATTGTTGCTTTCAACTGATCCAGGAGAGTCTGGAGTGTCCGTGTTCCAGGCCTTTGTGTTTGCTTGAGGTCTGTAACCTGCAGTTTTATCCAATTCTTCCTCCACAGGTGAGTGAATCTCCATATTCAGAGCACTGATAGACAGTTGCATTTGTGGCTTATAGCCTGCTGTAGTCACTAAGTCTGTTTCTGGCTCTTCCTCTGATTTAATTTGAGGCTGATACATTGATTGGATGTCAATGTAAACCACCTGAGATGACCCCCCAGGTTGATCCGTAGTGGGATTTGAGATCTCCTCTTCAATGATAGGGGGGCAGTAGGACACAACAACATGGTTCTCCATTTCTGAGTCAGAGCCATCTTCGGGCACAGTGGTATCTGCTGCTGGGGACATCATCTCTGTGTCTTCAATCTTGGGAGCTGCAGACTGTGTTTCCACGACTTCAACACTATTGGGGGTGCATGGGTTCATTTCCAGTGTTTTAAGTGTCTTCTTCCCCTGAAGTGAGAAAAAGGAGATGGGGAAGAGACTTAGCTAAAAAATCTGGAAAACCTGAAAGCAACAACTTGCCCATATTACATCAGTATGTCAGCTTGTGGATTGTACTCATCCCACGGCCATAGTACAACATAACCACAAAAAGTGGCTATGATTTTTTGGCTCATCACATATTGCTGTTAATGTTAAAAATATTTTACATAAATTTAAGAGACTTGAGATCATGCACTGTGTTTAAGAACTTTCCCCAAATCTCAGCTTTGTATAACCCATTCCAGAAGGCTGTTTAAATGCCCAGTTCCAATTACTGTAGCTACCAGGGAGTTGGAATATGGCATATACATATCTCCATACTTTCTACTTATCCTAACACTATCACAAAGATGGGTGTGTTACTCCCATATCATTATCATGTACTGACAATGCTCCTTAATTCAGGAGAAGAGAAATGCAGCTGTCCTTTCCTAGTTCAAACATTGCAAGTAACTACATTAACAACAACAAAGCTCTAGATAGCACCTGACAGAAGTTACTCAGTAAATTGGCTTATTTCCCACTGCCACAGAGTTTTTTCTGCACTTGGAACAGATGAGTCAAGGTTTGCAAAGAGCTCTTTAACTAACTTGTGGTATGTTTCAGAAGTTTAAAATACTGGGTTTAAAATAAGGGTTACCTCACAGATGTTCCTCTGAAACTGCAGTGCCTTGCTGTTCTCAGGATTTGGGATCTCTGGATAAAATGTTTCTTTAATCCTGTAAAGACAAAAGAATAAACTTTTATAAGTCAGCAAGGCCTGAAACAGATTGCAAATACACAAAAGGAGTCAGGACATTTCTCTTTAATTTAGAATACTGAAGACATCTGGTGCAAAGATTTAGTGTAGTGAACTTTCCCTGAGTATAATGGAAAAAACAGAAACTTTTTTTTTTTTTTTTAAAGTGGGGAACTTATTATGACACATTTACTAACAGCTGAAGATGGGTTTTCTACCTGAGTGTGGATGGCACACAAATTACAGTATGTTGCCAGTTTATTTCCATTTCGGAACTATTTATAAATCGTGCTCACTGGGAGAGAGGCTCCTGAAAAACCTTTTTGCATTCCTCAAGCTGATTCCTCTCTAATTCATTTTCTCTCTCACCTTCTGCAATTGTTTTTGCCACCCAACTTTGAACAAATCCCATTGACATCTTTGGGTACTTAGAGAAAAACAAAGAGTGACTACAACAATGGAAAACCCTAGTGCTGAAACAAATACTTCCAGATGAGAACTGAATGCAGGCACTTACCATTCCCTCTTTCGGTAACAGAAGATGCTGGCTACCACTCCAAGCAGCACCACCACCGCCACGGGAATGAGAATTGCAATGATTAATCCTACAGCTGGCACATAAAAAAAGGAAAAGGCAGTAAATATATATCCGAAGTTATAAGCAAGTTTTAGGCCTTTTCTAATATTCTCACCAATTAAGGGTCATTTCACTAAATCTAAAGGTGTTCTGCAAACAGTGAATTATCCCACTACCCTTCCCCTTTTGCTGGGCTGTGATTCTGTTCTCATTAAGCACTAGAATTGCACTTTCAAGCTACCTGAGCTGGCCAAGCCTTTGGTAATGGCTCTTATAGGCCAGCAACTTATTGCACAAACTGCACTGTGTTTTATATGGTTTACAAGGTTTCTAATCCCCAAGTTTTAGCTTCAATATGTTCCCACTGCCCTCCTCCATTGATGTTAAATACCTCAAGTTTGATTTTTCATGTATTTTAGTTGTGCTGCAGTGTCTTTCATGAGAAATACTTTTGTTTCCTCTCTCATTCCCCAAAGTCAATCTCTTTTTTTTTTTCTAATTGCTTTTCTGTGTTTGTTTCTGTCAGGGGATCAATAAAACTGAATTCAAAGCAGAGAGGCATCTGTTTACAATTCCTAAACTGATAGAGATTTCCACAATGTCTTTCTTCCCACCATCTATTAGCAAATATTCATCATGGGAAACCTGACAAAAACAACTAGCTGCTTGAGAAGACTAAGATCAGACTCCCCTATACTTAGTAGTAGCTTAGAAGTTATTTTTCCTCCATAAATTACCATGAACTACAAAGTAGCCGTAATAAGAAAGGATCTTTCCCTCACCTGGAACTGTACCAATTTTTATATTCATAAATAACCAACTAAAGAGAGGAAAAATTAGACTGTAGGACCAAGCTACCCAGGGACCCAGGAAAAACCCAATAAAATAAGCTCAGCTTTATATACATTGTACAGCTCTCTTGTGCTGAAGACTATTAATGAACAGGGATAATCAACTTACAGTCCTCCTTTGTCACCACATAGAGGCTGTTTGGAGGGCTCAACCCACCAGCAGTGTAGGCTTGCAGTTCCAGCTGGTAACTTGTTTTGCCTTGAAGATCAAGTATTTTCATAGACTTCTGTGTCAAGTTAGTGATATTGTTAACTTTAAGTTCTGGATTCCCTGTTTGTTTGGAAACAGTAAGAAAAGCGTAACTGTGTAAGAAAGGATTCACAAAGACAATCTGAGCTTTAGCAAAACTTTCTTGAAGTCACAATATGAAACCTGAAACAGTCTGTGTAAAGGAAAACTGAAATAAAGAACTCTAGCAATGCTGCCTGCTTACACAGCACCAGTCAGCACAGAGTGTGGTGTTTCTGCTGCAGGTTGACCTCATTTCCTTACACTCCTGCTTGTGCTCCTATGTTAATATGAGTCAGGCTCCTGCTCTGTACAAGATGGGCACTGGAAGAATATACCCTATTAAATATAGCCATGTAACCTCTCCTTGTCTCATCTGCTCAGTGTATCTCTGCAGAGGACAGTGTGACACATTGCTGCTTAGTCACTGCATAATTTTATGGCCTCACTGAGCCAGGGTTTTCTCCAGCTTTTGCTTCATACTGAAAAAGAACCGTGCTAACCACACAAGGAGCTGATTATTTTAAATGCCTTTGTCATATATCAGGTGCCAATTATGCTAGTGAGTAATGCAACTGAAGTATTATTAAAGCATCTTTTCTATTAAAGTGAAATTAAATTATTAAAAAAGAAAAAAGAAAAGGAAAAGAAAGACAATGTAAGCAAGAAGTTGCAATCTATACAGTTCATTTACCTGATTCTGAAAGTCTAGGCTTCAAAGCATCTTTTTCACCTTTTGCAAAGGAAAGAAGATATCCTTTTAAAAACCCTCTGCACTCTTCAATAGGAATGTCTTCCCATTTTACCAATATAGAATCTGAAGAAGTTTCTTCAACAGTAAAATTTGGTGCACTTTTTGGAGCTGTAGGGAGAATTATGAAGGAAGAAACTAATAAGAAATCACCTTAACATTAAATGCTGAAACCATGTACATGTTTCATCAGTTTTATTTCAGGGCTAGCATTTCCAGCTTTTTCATCAATACTTTTTCCCTCACTGGCAAGAACATGTGAAAAGACCTAGTAGTTGATGCTACAAAAATACAACTATGTTGGTCTCATTGTTATTAACTACTCCAGTAGTTAATAACTAAGAGATGCTGAAAGAAAAATTTCTCTCTGGTCAGACTTCTTTCAGACTCATACATGTAAATACCCTTCTTCCTGCAACAAACCCCAAAAGGTTCTATAAACATTCAGAGGATACGCATTACTTAGCTTTTAAAGGCTTTAATTCTAACTTCATAGCTTGTCCTAAAATTAAACAAACTTCACATTCCTATCATGGAAATCTATCTCAGCTTAAAAGAACTACTCTTAGCAGTCTTTACAAGTCCTTATTCCTGAACAGAATATATATGAATATAACTGAAGCCTGTGGAAGGTCATGTGCACCAGGACATAGTCTGACACTTGGTTTTGATCTATCAGTGCTGTACTTGTGTTAAAGAATTAATCTATTTTTTTTCTCTTGGTTATCTGTCCAAAGGCAAATCTGGAGTTTTACAATGAATCTATGTTCTTGTGCAATGTGAATACATTTCTCAGATCCTAGTAAGTTTCTTCTTCATGTTCAATGCATTTTTAGTCCCCTGAAGTCTTTATACCTTCAAAGCTTCCAGTCTGTTCAGAACACATATGGAAAACTCCTCTGGAAAACTGTTCAGAATTTTTAGACAAATGATTGAAAGTAGAATTTCTGGTAATATTGCCTTAACCTCACCTTCAACCTTAGCAGTGAAATAAACAACTGCCTTTCCAAGGGCTCAGATTATGTCAGCAATTCAGTTTTTCAGGCAAACCATTTTAGCAGATCACACATTAACCTTCAAAGTGAAACGGGTGCTGCAGTTACAATACAATACAATACAATACAGCTGTGGTGTTAAAGTCATGTTCAGACACCTGGGAACAGAAAGCATTCAGACCCTAATGCATCTCCAGGCCAGCAAAGTTCAGTCCTGGGTCAAACCCCAGTTACCCAGACGGGATTGGTATGGGCCAGAATACAAGCACAATTCTCAAAGTACCTTGTGCTGTAAGATCTAGTTTTGGTCTAAGAAGTGTTTTCAAACAGAAATGTTATGGACACTTTTTATGTTTGCTGACATGTACAAAATGTGCTCAGAAGTTTACTTTGACTTGATGAATCAAAGAAAGTTGCCTCCTCTCCTGCAGAAGTGGCGCCAGCCATGTGTTTCAAATTATGCATATGCCTCCAACTCTGAAGACCACTGTCTTGACCGTGAACTTCTGTGACATCCTGTGCCACCACACAAGCTGGAGAACACAGGGTTATTACATGCTTGGAACTGGCTGGATAAATGTATTACAGTTACACACAGAGAGCAAACAGAAGTCAGTAGCACTGCATGGCAATTCTGGTCTCAATCTTCTGCTGCCAACACTGAGCTAAAAATAGACAAAGTCTAAATTCACTTTGTAGAGATCCTGAATGATAAAGTACACTTACGCAGCTCTTTCATATACCCAGTTATGTTTTTCAACAGCTGATATCCAGAGGATTTGCAGCCATACAGTGAAAAGTTGTATCTCACGCCAGGTTTAAACAGAGCTGCAAGAGAAAATTGCTGTAAGAATATTTCACTTCTGAAGAATGATGCTTTTAGAATTCACATGATTATTATATAAATATATATTAAAAAATTGCAAAGTGTAATGGTATAAATACCATCCCTACTTGTAATTCCTTCAAAAGCCATGCCATCAGATGTGGTTTAGAAGCAGTAACCTAATCTAGCTCCCAGAGAAAGTTTAGTACTAAACAAAGAGGATTCAAAACAAGCTACTCAAATTGCATAAATTGCTCTTTCCATGGGGAAACACAAACTGAAGTTACCAGAAACAACCCCCTTCCTTTCCTCCCACAGCAACCATGTAGATCCTGCCTACTCCTCAGAAATACAAATGCATTTTGAAATAACCAGGCTTATTGGAGCAACAGTGCAACAGATAGGCAAATAAGTCAAAAGTGATAATGAAGCACCTTAGCAATGAAGTTAAGTACTGAACTGACTTCACAAAACAGCCAGTTATAAAAATTATGCTTCCCATGTCTTTGGTGAAGACATAGGTGTTTGATACTAAAATGTATAAATAATTTACCACTTTCTGGAATTTTCTCAAGTCAGGGCTGTACATTACTTGAAAGATTTTTTCTAAACAAGATGCCACTGTGAAACTATACAGATGTCAAGGAGCTTTTGCAAGCCTGAGAGATTCTTCTGACAGGACTAAGTGCAGAAGTAGATTTGCCAGCCTGAGCCTAGCCCGAGCAGTTTGATAAGTCCCACAATGTGCTGCAAGAACCATCCCAGGGAAAAGCTCGGCCATTGGACACCATTGGACAGACATGGTATTGTTTGCTTAAAAAAAGCAAGCTCTAGCTAGCACAAACGAAAACAACATGGACACAGTGTTGTAATTACAGACAGAAAAACATATTGCTCCCACCCTCCCAGGTCTCACTCCCCCTCAGCTTTCCTATGTACACAGCTCCAAGTTGTTTTTTTTTCAAATGGAGACTTTAATACTAAATTCTTCTAAAAATCAAATATCTAGCATTTTAGACCGCAGAGAAAAAGTCCTACATCTTTCATGGGTCCTTTCTTTCCTCTTCTGCTCCTACTAGTCCCACCACAGCTGAATTTCATTTCCCTGATCTGCCCACTAGCATCTAGAGACCTGGAATGTGCCCTGTTCCAGGAAATTTCAATTGTTGACAGCAAGCCAACACATGGAGGTCACACTTAAAAAAATCTGCCTCATGTAAAAACAACGGATTAGTCTTCCCCCATCCTGAGCAGCACTGTTTATGTTTAGAATCCAAATAAAACCCCAAACCCTAGATTAACCATTATGCATTAGGCTGAGTTAGAAAATTGTTGGGTATAGCTAGAAGAAGTAATTTCAAAACAGTTAATAAACATAGGATGATAAAAGTTAAGTCAGGACTGATATTTGGATTTGGCAAGACTGTGTAAGAAATTAAAATAACCACAGTACCAAAAAGGATTTCATTTATTTACACAAGTATGCAGCAATGAAACAATCTTCAACCTATAGCATCAGTGCTGTTCTCATTCCACTGACTGCTCACGCTCTCAACCAGAAAGACTAATAAGTAATTATTTCTGACTTACCAGATTTTATCACTGCATTTGTTGTATTCGAAGAAAATTTCTGCCAGTCCACACTACAGGGTTCAGACCCAGATGAACGACACCATTTTACTACGTAGCCACAGGTCATGGTGGGGTAAGAATCCCAAGAAATATTAATTCCATTCCCCATTGCCACTGCCTGACCTGTTATGACATTGTCTGCAACAAAGGTGACACAAAAATCCATCAGAGAGCAGATATTTATCTATAGTCCAAGGTTAGAGAAAGCCTTTCAGCCACAGCACAATGGCCTTATAAACGGCAGTCATTTCGAAGAATGAGAGGCGCACGTGAACTGTGAAACTTGAAGGGTTGCACTCAGCTGTGCTTTCTGGAGTGCTCAAAATCAGACGTAGCCTGCAGCAAATCTCTCAGCCAGCCTTAAGTATGATGACGAGAAATGCTGCTACTCAGGACTGGCTTAAAAAGCACTTTTTTGAGGTAAGGATTTACAGTAGATGTCAGGTTCAAATATGAATTGACACCAATTTGGCAGGAGCCTCCAGCTATAAATTCCTGCTGTCATTTCATCAAATGGTTTTCTTTGTGTTTCTTACAAAGTGTCTTGCTGTCACTTGCCCAACCACAGACAACCATTTTTCACCAGGACTCAACAGCAATAATCACATCCCTGAAAAACTTTATTGAGGCTTCAGTCTGCCACGGCTAAGTTAAATAAACAAAGAAATAAAAAACCCCCTCCCGAAAAAGAAAAAAACCCAACCCAACCAACAACAAAAAACAAACACCAAAAGACCAAAAATAAAGTTTTGCCTTTACTCTATTTTTCTTGTTTCTGATTATCAGAGGTTTAGCTGCCCTTGAAGTTATCAGATCTGGGAACAACTTCTGATTCCTGCAGCTTCCCTCCATGGCTCTCCATCAGACAGGACCCTGCAGAGCTATGGGATGGTTTCCAAAGGCCACCACAAAAGCAGTGGCCCCATGACAGATCTGCAAAAACAATCTCAGTGTTTCAGTTTTCCTTTTTCAGTGTTCTGATTTATGCTCCCTATTGAGTCTATTATTTCATTTTATTAAAGCTACAAACTATGGAAGACTGAAGGGCAAGGACAGTTTTTAAGAATCAGTGCTACAAAAACTTTACTCTCATTAACATGCTGTGAATGTTGAAGAACTTTCTATTTTTAAATGATTTTAACATACAGCTAAGTGTACAATTCTTTTCTAGCTTGTTCATGGCAGGAAAAAGATGTGTGATTAAAAATGCAAGTCAAGTCCACAAGTGTTTCTGTATGTTTTAAAAAAACCCAAAAAACTACTATGCATCCAGTGAAACTACACTTCTATGATGCTGGAAAAGACAGTATTTCTAATCAGTCTGCTTTAATTTTCCTATTTACAGAAACGGGTTTTTACTGACAGTGACCACATACTCTGAAAAATGCTTAAATACACCACACTCAATTTTATTTCCCAAGCTAGATGACTAGAAATTCACCATGGGCAGTACTGCTCATTTTGATGTATTTATAGCTGCAACCTAGACTAGGAGAAAAGAACTACTAGCACTAGAGTACTACTGTGGTAGCAAAGCCTGGAACAGCCAGATTACATGCCCCGACTCTTTACAGAGCACCTGTTAGAGACAGTGACAAGTTAATTAAGGCAGAGCATCCTTTGTTTGTGTTTTCAGTTTTCAGAAAACCTCAGTAGATCTCCAGCTTCAGAGCCACTGCTCTCTTATGGACATTAAAAGCACTTACAGACTGTACACAGGAAGCAGACAGAAAAGATGTTAGGGCAAAAATTTCATCCAGTTCAGTGAATGAGTCATCTTTCATGACTCCAGTCAGTGACTCAGATAATTCCTATACCAACTTGGGAGCAAATCTTTAATGAGTGCAAGTTGGGTAACACCAAAGGGAACCTCAGACATCTGAGAGAAAGTTATAAATGCTCTAGCTGCCATCAGCTATCCTACACCACAAACCTATTACAGAGACCACTCTGAATCCCAGAGTTTTGTTCTTTCACTGCTGAGGGAGAGCTCTGAAAGCTCGTCCAACCAGCTGTTCCATACAATTACTTTTCCCTCCAACAGGCAGACTAAGAACATATTTTAAGGTATTGGTGTTGGTGCTGTGTCCAGTTCTGGGCTCCTCAGTACAAGAGAGACATGAAGCTCCTAGACTGGGTCCAGTGTGGGGTAAAGAAGATGATTAAGGGACTGGAGCATTGCTCTTAAGAGGAAAGACTGAGGAAGTTGGGCCTGTTCAGCCTTGAGAAGGGCTCAAGGGAGAAGGCTGAGAGGGCTGAGAGGGAATCTCATCAATGTCTATCAGTATCTAATAGGCAGAGCCAAGAGGATGGATCAGGCTTTTCTTGGTGGTGCTGAGGACAAGAGGCAACAGGCAGAAACTGATGCACAGGAAGTTCCACCTAAACATGAGAAAGAACTTCTTTACTGTGTAGCTGGTCATGCACTGGAACAGGCTGACCAGAGAGGTTGTGAAGTCTTCCACACTGGAGATATTCAAGAACCTAGGGTTAGGGTTAGCTTGAACAGGAAGTTTGGACCAGCTGAACAACTGTAATCCCGTCCAACCTTGCCCATTCTGTGATTCTGCGATTGTTTTAGAGAAGCTCAATAAACATTATGTACAGTGGTTTTCCTTCACATAGAAAGAAACTTGTTTTTCCATCTCACTGTGAATCTCAGCCAAAGCACATTTCTTCCTGTACAGAAGGCCCAGTCTTATCAGAACCCGAGTTGCAAGACAAGAAACTGCGATACTTGTTCTCTGGGTGGGTAAGAAGAAGCAGACCCATGCATGCTCCTGGCAAACAAGAAGAGAGAGGCCTTGCTGTGTAAATCTGTCCTCCCTGCAGAGCATCAGTCAGATCTAGGGCTAGAGGTTTGGGCTTTGGGAGATTACACTTCCTGGCATGCAGGGAAGCAAGGGCTCTCAATAACCATGTGCAGTATTATCTTCTTCCCAAGCTCAGCAGAAAATCATTATCTGGCTCAGCTACTTCCCTTTACAAAAGCCCTCAGCAAGAGTAGCAGTGCTTTAATTGGGAAGCTAAAGCCCTACCTCCTTTTCAAACACAGGCTCCCTAGCACAAGGATGCCAACACTTTACCAACCAGCCCAATTAATATTCTCCAGCAGAGGTCACAGGCATTAAACTGACAATTCTTGCCTCAAAAAGCCACACAACACCCCAAAAACTTTTTTCTGATTCTTTTTAGCATGTAACACTTCTCAGTGCCTTGAAAAGAACACACAGAAATAAACTGAGCTCCCTAAATATCAGAGATCCACACCAATGCTTGGAAACCTCATTCTTTTTGTTCTTGGGAGGTCTCCAGAAAGTGTAAATAGCTGCAAAGACTGCACACTATCACTCTTCTTTTATACAGAGAGTACAATTAATTGGTGAGAAACAGAAGAAGCCTTTTTTTCCCCCACCCAGTAATCTGGGTGGGGAATTAACAGAAACAAACAAAGCATTATTTTTCAATAAAAAAGGTAGCCCAGGTATTCTCCAGGCTTTGAAAGTATTTAACTCTCAGCTGGGAGCACTCACCACTTGGAAGTTCCACACTTGTTATCCTTGAAGGAGGAGATGAGCCTGCATGGTTTTTGGCTACAACGCTAATGACACAGTCATTTTTTCCAAGTTTTATCTCAGTACTGTTTGAGGGTTCAGTGACTACTTTATGCTCCAGTGGTGTCTCTAGTAGGTAGCAGGACACTTCGTGAGACACTATTTTTCCATTGGCTTCAGAAAGGGATAGGGGCTATGAAGAGAAAAATACTGCATTAAAACCAAAATACAATATACAGAAGACAGAGGATAACAAGAATTTAATGTTCCTGATCTAATCTGGTGACTGGAATAGACTACAAGACAAAAAAGTTATGCAAGTGTAACTTTGAGAATTAACACATAAGTTCCTAAGTTTTTAATTTTCAACTGGGATGTATAAAAAGTTTCATTCTTCCTGTGAAATGCTCATCAACGCAATGTTTAAACTATAAAATTTTAATAATATTTTCATTTGGGGAAAAATATTTGTCTTAATGGATGGTTCTAAGAAAAAGCTAAGAAAAGCACTCTGGTTTACTGACTATAACCTTCATTAATTTATAAATGTGAAAGGAAATATTTTTTTTGCAGTTACATTACATAATATTTTAAAAGTCCAAGTGTCCTATCTACCTTCCAGAAGATTTTTAGACTTTCTCCAGAAGGGCTTCTCTCTCTCCAGATGTCTGGTCCCCTTGCAGGAGCTAACAATAGAAATAAGAGTGGTAATTTATTTTCCCATGTTGCACAACAGACAATTTACCATGTATTAAAAAGTTTTTTATTATAGATGACTAATTAAAAAATATATGGCCTCACAAGTTCAATATTTTACTACCAAAGAGTCAGATAAACTTACGGGCTTCTGGTGTTGTGTACTCCTCTACCCTGCTCCAGTCACTCCACCTCCAGAAGTGGTCAGCAGCCGAACAGCGCACCCTGAACTGGTATTTGGTATATGGGTACAATTCGTTCAGCTGAGCTGTGTAGGCTGAGAGTTTCCCACCAGGCATGGAGACATTGTGCTGTTAAAAATTTACAGAAATTGACATGATATATATAGGTATTTTTTCTCCTACATTATGCTGCAAGCCAACACCTAAAAAGGTGATATTTTCCCCCAAGAATGCTGACATTGTGAAAGCTGCAGTTAGGGCCAATGAAGAAAATAATGAAAAAGAGAAGTCTTTCCTATGCAGTCACCCTAAACAAAGGAAAAATTTACAGAGGTCCCCCCAAATAAAGTCATACATAGCACAGAAATTGAAATATGACAGTAGGTAGCACCTCTGAGACGTAAAGTATGAAAAGGAGAGGGAAGACTAAGGAGCCTTCAACAGGACAATCTTTTCACACAGCAGCAGGCTGTTGTTTCCCATCTATCCCATCCAGTCCCCTTCTCTCCCAAAAGCAGCACAACTGCTCACATGAGGCAGGCCAGGATTTCACCTCTGGTATTCAGAACCTGCACTTCCACTGAGCACATGAACATCAGACTGTGGGGACAGAGGCCTTTTTCCTAAGAGACATGCACAAAAGTACACTAAAGACAGTGCTTGAGCAAGATGTTCATCATGCAGTCTGCCTCCTTCATTTTTCCTTCAAAAGATACTATCCAAGTCCAACTCAGGTGGTCTCAATTCACAGCTCTTCTGACAGAAGTAGTCTCTCCTATTATTCTTAAAATGGTGCAAGTCTAGGGAGCATTTCAGTTTCATGATTACTCAAAGAAATCCTAAGCCTGGGAATAATTTTTACTGAATCTAATTATAACACATGTGCATCACAGCTGCCAAAAACTGGATTTCAAGTGACTTTAAGATGCAACTAATTGTGCATTTCTAAAGCCAAATGACAATTCAAAAATACTAGAAAAGCCAACAATCTCTCATACGGATGGAAAAGCTTCTGAAAACATCCTCAAAACGCCATGTAAAACCCCATAACAACTTCACAGCTACTTTTGTTTGTTACGGAAAACTCCTGGAGTTTTTTTATTAAGCAACCAGTGACAACACAGCAAAGTTGTAAAAGCTTCTACCAGGCTGTTTGCTGCTCTACAAAATATTTGTAGCTTCAGGCTCTGATACAGGTGCAGGGAGTCAAACTGCTGTGGAAGTGTAAAGCTTGACTAGCTCCCACTGCCCCAGATGATTGCTCTAGTAAATAGAGTTCACAGACGAGTGCATGCTCCAGGTTTTGAGCTGCATATTCTGAAAACATTTATGAGTTCCTTTGCAGTACCTAATCTCTGATATTGGTTAACACATGTCATTACAAAGAAAATATAAAAGCTTAAGGCTTATGCAGTCATGAAGTGTATTTTAAAAATACTTTAACAGAGCATGCATTAACAAGTACCCTATTATTTTAGAGGCATGTACATAATGATCATCTTCAGTCCTAGCTGCATAATTTCTGTGGCTTGAGTTAAGTTCTTCAAGGCTGTGCCTGACCGCTGTGCCCAACCAGCAACTAAATGCAGATGGTAACAGAATACTGCTAAAAATCAAACACTGTAAAAAGCAGCCTCTGAGGTTAATGTGCTCAGACTACAAATTTGACCTGACAATTGAGCATGTGCCTACCCAAAATGGTCAGAGATCTGAATGCACAAAGAAACTGGGGGTAAATCTCAGGCCAACTGAACATGCAGTTGTCATTAGGCTTCCCCAGTGACACAGATCACACCACATTAAGTTAAGCAGGACGGAAGAAGAGGATTTATTCCCACCACCTACACTCAGTGTCAGATGCTGGTGTCTAAATTGGTATCCTAAGTTCCTCTGACAGTCAGCAGAATAAATATGCAGCTCCAGTCAGTGACACCAGAACACCAAAGCTCGGCAGCAACTGGAAGCCTGAATAGTTGAAAACCTGAAACCTCACCCAGAAATACCACCTTCTTTCCTGCTGCAGAAGTCCTTACTGGGGATTACCTACTAATGCATCCAGTGGAAGAATCCTTCCCTATCCTGTCTCTGCATCACTGACATACAAGCAGGTTCAGCAGCTGCCTATTAATGGCCACATGCATATCAGCTGCTGACAGCAAACAAATGAACTGTTCTCTAAGGGGAAAAAATTAAAACATAAATTCAGCTGCATACTGCAAGATCTGAAACAACCATTGTGGAAGTCCGCAGGGCAACAGTGCATGCTGGAACAACTGTGTGTTAATAGTTAATGTTAAGTTTGCACCAGGAAAGTCTAAGCACAAGGACTGTTCCCTAAAGGGTTAGCATAAAGCACTATGTAGTCTCCAAGTACAAAATGACATGGCGCGTAATTTGACTTTTCTCTAAACTGTTTAAAACAAAAGGAAACCCCCCCCCCCAAAAAAAAGAGAGAATCCAGCAACAAGACAGATGAGAAGAAAGTTTTCTGGTTTTAGTAAATGAACTTCTACTCATTACTACATTAATCATTTAATAAGATGATCAGTATGAAGATCTTAGTGAAAAAAAGTTTGAAATGTTATTAGTAAAGTGAAAAAGACCAACATTTGTGCCAAAAAATAATCCATTAAAGGCAACACTTACCAGTTTTTGCTCAGAGTGACCACTGCTAATTTCAATTTGACACAGAAACCTGATCTCAGCAAAGCTGCCGTTTATAAACCAACGCAGATGGACGCTTGTAGAGTTGTTCCCAGAAACAGTCAGCTTTTCTGGTGTTTTTGGATGAACTGAAAAAATAAAGAAAAAACTTTCAGTTCTAAGGAAAAAATCACATTCATTTTAGTTCAGAAGAATCTGATTTTAAAAGGTCAAAGGAAATTAGAAAGGTAAGTGATCCAATCAGCAACTAGGAAAACTGGTGCTGGGAAGGCACCTGTGAACAGTGTCATTCCTGACTCTCTCCTCAGCTCTCAAACACGGAAACAGATTTACTTAAGACTGAGTGTACTGGCACATGTGACAAAAAGTTGGAGACACAGAAAAAAAATTTTCCCTCTTACTGACTTTATCCAAAAAGCACTCTGAGAATTCTAATCTCAGGATGGTTGATCTGGGACCTGGACAAGAAAAAATGCACTATCTTCATGTTTAAATTCATTTTTTGGGGGGATGGCAGAATATTGTAACCAATAGGAATGCCTGAAATCTCAGCTGTGGTTGTGGAGATAGAAGGAAAAGAGTGGGGAAGACAGTGCTAGAGGTGGTCATCTCCCTTTCCTTGTTTAAATTGAAGGTCTAATGAAAGAAGTTATTTCTTTCTCCAAACTACAACAGCAGATGATCATGGCTATTACCAACAGCATGTAATATTACCTTTTATCTTTCTGTGCTACTTTTTATGCTCCAAACCCTGATGCTGCAAAACTGTATGATATTTTGTCCTGCATGCAAATACTGAAATACAAGGTCATTCACAATTCATGAAGTTACACTAAATTTAAATTATTGATGTGTAATAGAATATGAAGCAATACATAAACTTGCCCAGAGAAGTTGTGGATCCCCATTCCCAGAAGTGCTGGGGCCCTGAGCAACCAGACGTAGGGGGTGGCCTATGGCAGGAGGACAGGGCTGTGGACAGTGTGTGTGGTGTGTTGGAACTAAATCATCTTTAAGGTCCCTTCCAACACAAGCCATTTTATGATTCCATGATAAAGAGCAGCTAGCTAATTATTAGATCACAAGTAGCATTTATCATACAGCAGTGTGTGCAATCTGGTAGCGTTTCTCTTGAGATCTGTCATCTCCCTGTACACATAACTGCCTCAGGACACATTCTGAGTTACATCAACAAGTTTGTGACAAACTAGCAAAATAACTAAAAGCATACCATGTCGGAGTTCTTCAAACCCAAAACAAAGAAACGGTTAGCATGTAACAAACTTGTATGTTTGCCTTTTTAAGTCATTAGTATTACCTCTTTGAGTTATATCAACTAAAAGAGATGACTCTGTTTGCCCAATAGGATTGGAGACACCTAATATGAAATCATAGATTTTTTGATCAGGCATTACTGGAAAGCCACAGACACACTCTCTGTTCATTTCATTGACTTCGCATGAAACATTTTTACCAGATGTTCTACAAAATAAAAAGGAGAAGGAAAAGGTTAATTTTTGAATAAGTTAATTTCTAGCAACAGTTAGAACTCTAGACTGAAAACACAGTATGCAATGATGGGTTCAGTTTATATGGCTTAAAGAATTACTTGATTGCAGAGGCATATCTAACACCACAACGCAGGTTAAAGTGGCATCAGTCATGACTTGCCCTGTTCTCACGTGAAACTCTCCTCTTCTACTAGCATAACATTTCCATTCTCTTACTTCTCAAAAGCCTGGAAAACAGGTCGGTCCTGTAAAACCACCTCACAAGTTACAACTAAGATTCTGACTTAAAGTATCTTTGTTCAGATCAGCATACATTTGCATTTAAAGAATTCTTTTAATTGCTTTCTGAACCACTGAGATGCTACACACATTGTCTTCCTAAAAACCCTGTCAAATCTGAACTAAAGTTTGTTACCTGGAACATATCCACTATTGACAGTTGGTTTTTAAACAATAGCAGGAGAGGCAGTCTGGTAACAGCCAAGACCAGTGGGTCATCTTTCAGGGTAAAATCTAGAGTATGTATCTGTACCGATATTTGTTTTAATTACAATATGTGTGAACCTCTCATTCAGTAGCACAAGTTTAATTAACTTCTTCCTTCAGGCTTTTCTATTGTGTTCTAGCTGAGCTCTGAGCTCTCCCCACAACATACTCTCTATTTCAATAGTTCAGTGTGGGCTGAGAACAAGAATGAGAATATTTACCTGAAATGCACCACATTAATATCACAGCTTTGGGCTGAACAAAACAAGACTGGACAAAATCCTTGTTGAACTATCAGCAGAGAGTGACTGGTGCTCTTTCCTTTGAATACCTGATCTGTTTTGTCCACCTCTTTGAACCCTACCCAATGACTTTTTTAGTGCTATCACCCTGGGCAACATCTGTGACCATAACTCAATCCTCATTGCCTCTGACTTGCTTCAAAGCCACCATGAAACTCCATTTCTCATCAGTTTGTGTGACTCAGGCCTCTCCTGGCTCTTTTCCCTGTCTGCTCCTTTGGAATTACATGGGAGCCTCCTCACCACGGGAATTTTGTTAACTCCTTACTAACTTCTAATCACAACCACCTAGGAATCCCATTTGCAAGTGCTATTCCAAATGATTCCTCACTTTTAAGGCTTTACAATGGCCTACTGTGTAAGACAAAGCACTGGGACAACACTCCTGCTTTCTGTGGGTGACAGTAATGTTATGTGTCCCTTTCAACATTTTACAGGTAAGAAGTACGTTGCCTACTCTACACTATCTAATCCTTAATGCTGTGAGAACAGATGTAGGTTCATTGCTATATTTCCTTTTGGTATATGGGAAACATCCCACAACCTTTCTTACAATAGTTCCTCAGTGAGCTTCTGCCATTCTGTCTAGTAGAAGCTCAGTAAATGTCTGACAGACAATCTGACCAGGGTTTCATATTTAAAAAAAATATTTAAATTAGTGATCAACTCCCATTACCTCCCTGTATTTTCATAGTGGTTTTATGTACATTTTGGCAGCTTCACACACTAAGCCTTTATTTACTTGTGAGTTCATAACAGTATAAACTTTTGGGAAAAGTCATCCTTAATTGCCACTGAAATTTTGCAGGGCTAGATGACCATTTTCCAAGTTTAGTTTAGTTACAACTACCAGAAACTCTTGGAAAGTATTTTAGGCTTCAAACAATGAAGATTATCACATTTAAGTAGGCATGGTGCAGTTAGTCACAGGCAGCAATGGAGGTATGCCAGTTGTACCCTTTTACTCCTTTTAGTGCTGATTAATTTTACCTTTCAAATAAACTGTACTTTGTTCTTCGTTTTCCATATAAACCACTGGGTCTGCCTGGTTTCCAGGTACATTTTATTATCCGGAAGTTGGGTGTTTCACAGCTGAGATTTTGGGGAATATCAGGAGCATCTGTAGCATGAAAGGAAACCAGAAAATTAGCTGATGCTTTGCCCATTCTAGTGTGACATTTGGGTCACTGGCTTCCTGAAAGCATGACCATTTGGTTTTGCTGGGCCAAGACTGTGTGCTTCACAAATACATGGCAATAGTTACACTCCAACCATACAAGTAATACGCTTTTAAAAAGTCAAAATAAAACAGATGGATAATTAATATCAGCCCCATCTGACTAACACTTGACTCTAGGATACTAAGTGGGTGGGTAATCTGGTAAATCACATGCAAACATGTTCACAAGCTCCAGGCTCTGACCTGGAAGTGTTTCACTGAAACCCTGCCAAGATTTTTTCTGAAATTCTGAGCATCAGTGTAGCCGCTGAGCAATGCAGGAATGCTGTCGGCTGTGCGTCACATTTTCTAACATGCCAGCCCCACCACTGTTTTGAATTCTGCAAACAAGTCATGTCAAGGAGATGGTCCCTTTAGCATGAATTCCACACTGAATCTGAAAGTTAAAGCAAGCCCTGAATGGCTCATCTTCTTCACCATAGCTTTGGAAGTGCCAATTTTTTTCAATTAAATCTTGTTCTTTGCTGCCATACTACAGCAGTGTTGAGTGCCGTCCTGGAAAAGGTGAGCAGTGTTTCCAACAGAGAGGGTAACCATGTTAATGTGAGATTAGGCAGACCACTTATTTCAAGTCTTCTACATTTGAGATGTATGAGACTGGAAAGATGCATGCCAAAGGTAGCACAATAATATCCACACAGCTGCCCTAGAGAAAGGACACTAACAGAAGAGGCAACAGTTGCAGCCTTAGTTCCGATTTTGAGCTGCAGGCCAAAAAACAACACCTATTTTGCCAGACCCAGGCTTAACCAAGGTAGTATGTTTCTTCCTTTTCTTCCCCAAATGTCTCTCATCAGCAAGAGGACCGTGACAAATCCTCTCCCTTCCCACTAAGTAGATAGCACAAGAAGAAACATTGACAAGAAACAGACTTGGTATCCCCTCTCTTTAAAAACTACTGCATAGAAGAAACCCATGGGATTGTGATGACATTTGTTCTTAAACCACTAATTTATTTACCTGGATGACTCTCCCACAAAAGCAAGTACTGCAAAAATAATGTAAAAGGGTGTATCACTGAGAAGCCATCAAAGGCTGAATTCTGTTTTTCATTTGCTATCACAAACTTAATAGACAAAGTCAATGTCAGGATGTACAGGTTGGAGATGAGAACACAGTCAAAATGAGTCCATTTTCTCCTGTCCCTTTCCACAACCCCAAGGACCCCAAGTTCAAAGGCAGGCATTTGTACTGGGGAAAGGGATTCTAATGAGCACCTATTGGAAGATGATAACTCTCAAAATCCCTGTGGGGAAAACACACAGAGCTCAAAAGTGACCATATATGACGAAAAAAAAAGAGATAATTTCAGTCATCTTTTTTAACAGGGATCTGTTTCTGGAATATACTAATATACTAAATATAAAATATGCCTGGCATGGTTACATAGAGAAGAAATACAGTGATTCAGTATCTTTAAAGAAAATACTAAAAAGGTGTTTTAGAAGACTGTCCAGGAAAGAGGAATTGTCAGCTGGTTTCCTTCACTGTAACTATCTCCCAAGGAGCTACTGCCCTGAATGACTCTCTATTGTTGTTGCAAGTCTAACTGATTTATTGTCTTCATTTGAGTGATTTACAATTCTTGCTCTTACTCACTTTGTCATGGACTAAACTAGAACAGATATAAACCCAAGTGATAGAGACTAGAAATGAATATTCATATGGCAATAAACCACTAGGTATTCCAGACCACGAAAAAGTACCTTAGAACAAGAGATCAATGAAAGAAGCACTGGACCAGGTTGTAAAAGAAGACGGCTTACATGGGTACCTTCCCATCCTCCCAAACACGGTGTCTTCTCCATGAGCTGGAGTTTCCACAACAAAATCAAACAAATACAATCCCAGTTCATGCCCAAAACCAATGGCCAGGATGGGGAAAAGCCACAATAACGTGTGAGTGTATATTTCAGAACCCTAAGAGTCTCAAAATTATTTTGATTTTCATAAGGTTAGTAACCATAATGATACATACATCCTACAAACAGGACGGTTCCCTCCAACATTCCATTGTTGAATCTGCACACTACGTTTGTCCCACTTGTATCTGAAGCACTCGCATTTAGTACTCTGATTGCATTGCTCCGACTGCTCAGCTGTATCATTGGGTAGGGCTTTGATCCATAAGTCATATTTGTTATGTTCTGACCTTCTTCATGGACACAACAAAATGTCACATCTGAACCTACTGCCACCACAGTGTCCAGGGGAAACACTCCACTCCCATTGGGATCAGTATCTTTTCCTAGTAGGGAAGGGAGAAAACAAAACAAACAAACAAAAAACCCCATATGAACAATTTGCTATAAACATGGTGCTGATCAGCTACAATGTGACTAAGGAGCACTCCAATGCATACAAATAACTGTTTACTAGGTTTCATTAATCAGCGATTGCATTATTTCTCTAATCTAAACAACCTCAAGAGCAGCAAGCCATTGCCACCTAATGATTTTCCTCTGATTTTGGCTTATGTCTTTCAAAGAAATCAAAGATCATGTGGTGGCAAGGAAAGAAACGTACCAGGGATAACTTCTACTGGGCTCCAGTCACTCCAATCCTTGAGGCCTACAAACTGTGTTACATTAATGTAACAGCGAATCTTCACATAGTGAGACATGCACTCCAAAGGCAAATCTGATGTCCAGTTCCAAGAAAGAATGATGTCTTCATGAGTCAGTTTTGAGTGGTATGTAACCTGCAAAGTTTTCACACCAAAAACATAACCTAGACAGGGCTTACGAACACCTGTTAGTAATGACTATAATCTTTCAGATGTCAACACAATGGCAAACTAGGTGAACCAAATATTAAAATCCTGATAGATTACTGGAGTGTCCCACCTAACTTTCAGCTGCACTGTGAATTTACTTGGACAAAAGCCTAAATTGCTAAACAGCCCACCAGCCAAGTAGACTGCCAGCCAGAAATACCAGAGGGCAGACATTTGAGGGAGAGCAGGAAGCTTGCCAACCATTTAAAAAGGTATACACTGCATCCCAGTATCCTGGGCCCCTCCCAGGTAGTGAAATGTTCCAAATTTTCCAAAATGAAACTTTTCTAATATTAGTCCCAGGCTGCACATTTTGTCTTTTCTCTATTACTAAAATTTAGAGAACAGATCTACAAACTGGCTTGGAAGAACTGTGGTAACAAAAAAAGAAGAAAAGCAGGCTGAGCATTCAAAGACCACCAAGGCTTGAAACACTTTTGGAGAAACAGAGAAAATGGTGTAAAATATCTGCCAAATTCATAAGCAGGTTCTAATTAAAAAAAATTCCGTGTATTAGATTTAAAAAAAAAAAAGGTGTTGACTAAGTACTGATGGTATATCAGTCAGCATTCTCATAACTTTGAAACTTAACAAGAAGTTACCTAATATAAGCATGACTACACTCAGTTTCTGCAAGGCTCTCCAAACTTCATCATTCTCATTTCTTCAAATGACCTCTCAGAATATTACCAAGGGCAAAAATTGTATATGTATTTATCATAAAGGAAGAAAAGGACTTACTTCTGTGACTTTTTCCATTGTTTCTTTTCGGAGTACCTGAATCTGCCAAAAGGCATCCAGTCCATATGGGAAGATTGATCCACTATCACTCCACTTCAGATTTAATGTGGAAGTTGAAAAGTCAGGCGTTAAACTAAGAATGTGTGGAGTGACAGGAATAAACACTTGCAAAAGAGAGGGAGAAAAAAAAACATATTCAAGTCATTAGTCAGCAACACCAGCCCTACAGGTGTTTGACAGCCACATCTCTGCTCTGAACTGGCTAGTAGCCATACAAACATGTAACTCAACCTCTGTAATTAGAACAAGATGGGCTCTGTCATTACTTGAGCATGAAAGTTCTCAGGAAAGCACAGGTGCTGATGAATCATCAGCTTGCATTTTCTTTTGATATCTCAGTATGCAGATATGCGAATAACTGGTCATGAATATGACTCTTTATAATGCACATTGAGAAAGATAGGATATCTTGCACAACCTTCATTCAGTACTGCAGAGATAAAGGAAACATGGTGACAGTCTTTGAATTGTGCATGAGAACACTTCTAGAGAGGATGATGGAAAGTCAACCCCAAGAGAAGAAAGTTTTGGACACCAGTAGGGATGCAGGTTTTTTTGGGGGAAAAAAAAAAAAGAGAGAGTGGAGAAAGTTGAGCAGAAGGACAGCATGGAAGAAGCTCACATGACGGTCTGAAGAAGATCATGGGGAAAGTGATTTTAAGTTCAAGGAAATAGTAAAGGCATATTATGTGGACAAGATGAGGAGATTAACCAGAAGATATCTTTTATGAATGGGCAGTGGTGATGCAAGAGATTGAGAAGCATGGGAAAATTATGGTAATACAAGGGTTATGGCAGTTCATTGGGCCTGCTGTGGAATAAAATATATTTCTAAAATGTGTGATCCATCCAGTTCAGTTCTGAACATGGATCTGAGAGCCTTCAAAGTGTTCAGCACAGTCAACACACACTGCCCACGATAACCTGTGATGAACCTGAGACCCCCATCCTGCCTGGAGTCAGCAATAACCTGGAGAGCCAGTGTGTTGCCCAAATATTTGTGAGTTGTATTTTGTAGAAGTTCTTGAGCTACTCTTAATTGTAAACAGAAGCATGGATAAAAAGTGTTACTGACATGAGAATTTGACTACACTGAAGGGGTAAGTAGGCAAACCAAAACCAAAGACTAGAGCAAGCATGGAAGATGGTGGCAGTGCCATCTCAGTATACAGCTTCCTCCTTTGCATGGAAAAAAGTGGTGAAAGGTCTAATTTATTTATGACTCCAATATGAAGCAGTCTATCTCCCAAGAATAAATGCTCAGTTTCATATAGAGCTGAAGAGAATGAGTAAATTGGGCATAAATTAAGACAATACGATCCTGTCAGGAGTGACATATGATATAACTTTCCTTGAAGTGTTGTGAAATTGCAGGAATAAACTACTTGATTCTGTAGCATTCAAAATTGTAGGACAGGAGCTAGGAAGTTTATTCCGCCTTTCCCAAGCCAGGTCTGACCAAATGCACTTTATACCCCATGCAGGTACCTCAGTATGTAAAATGGAAATTTGTTTACAAATCCTCCCTAATTTATACCTAAGACATAAAAGGGGAAAGAGTGGGGAATGTAATAGTGTTGTATTTTGTTTTCCTCCTCACATTCTGCCCTTGATTTCTCTGCTATGATCTATGGGTAAGAGGAATTTTCTTTCCTCTGAAGGATTAGAGAAAAAAACCTATGATGTATGGTAGCTTCATATGGACTCAGCATATCAACATTTTACATACAGGAATACTGTCAAAGAAAACTGCACGTATATACACATCTGGAGAATTGTCAAACAAAGTATAATGGCTTTATGTACCCACATAAAACCCGATACTTACAGACATCTTTCTTGTGAATTTCAAATTCTTTGGGAGCAAAAGCAGTTCCAGAGATGCTGTTTGTGGTTATTGTCACTGTGCTGGAGCTCTCTGGGACTGGAATCTCAACCCTTTTCTCCTTAGTTTTAAGACACACTGGAGGGGAGAGGTCACTGAAAAGACAGAGAGGATTAAGCAGTTATTTCAGCTGATAGGCAGATAAGGCAAGTTAAGTCCTATTCTTGGACACTAATAAAACACAAACTCTCTCTAGTAAACAGAGAGCTCCATATCAAGTTTGTGAAGGAGTGAGACTTGTGCGGGCTTTGGTTAGTATCAGATGAACAGGCATTTCCTCATCTTTCAAGTCTCTTTCATTGTAGTGATAGACAGTGCACCAGCTGTATAATGCAACTACCTAGTCAAGAGAGTGCTTCAAAGTGAAAACCTGACTTTTGAACAGAAATCACAGAATCATACAATTGTTAAGTTTGGAAAAGACCTTTAAGAGCATCACAAATGCAACTGTCAATGTAGCACCAGCACCATGTTCACCATTAAACCATGTCCTTAACTGCCACGTGCACATGTTTTCTGAACGCTTCCCTGGGCAGCCTGTTCCAATGTTTTACAAACCTTTCTGTGAAAAACCTTATCCTAATATCTAATCTAAAACTCCTCTGGCACAACTTGAAATCAACAAAAGACACATTTCTGAAACTTACAGTCACCACAAATCAATATTTAAAAATAAGCAAAATAAAAATTAAAATATTAAAATAAAACAAGTAAACAAGCAAACCCCAAAAAACACCAACAAAACCCCAAACTTAACACCATCTTTCCTGCCTCTCTCTCCTTCCATTTTTTCTCAGAGTAATGGCATATGGGAGCAGGTTTACCACCTGTGTCTGCATCTTAGAACAAATCTTTTAGTTCCCTTCAGCTGCTCAGCTCACGGGGAAAGAGCAGAGAGGATTATTAAGATCCCAGGTGAAAATACAGTCTGTGCTTAATGTTTGTGCAGTGCTCAGCACAATGTGATCTGGCATTTGTATTGAGGATGCAGATATATAGAGGAAACAATAATGGGATGGGTCAAGTCCCTTTGCTTATTATCATTGATGTACAATTAGAAAGGCAGAAAGTTTGGAAAAATCCAGACCTTTCTCTTGGGGGACTGATGGGAGGAAGGAAAGCAGAGAGAACAATGCCAGACTTCCTGCTGAGGGACTGTTACTCACTTATGAACTGGAACAGGACCCTGGAGCTCCCATCAGCTGGAGTCAAGAGCTTGGGCTGAACTCCTAATATTCACGCAAGACTTCAGGCTAGCGAAGGCCAGCTGAGACTTGAGTGCTCAGAAAGACTATTCCTCCTCTGTACTGAGATATTATTAGAGGATGTTTGGGCAACTGAAAAACAAAACCTCTTTCCCTCAGGGATGTCTTCACTAGGCTCAGCTCTCATCCTCTTTCGCTTCAGGGACCTCAGCCTGTTCTGCTTTGCTAAGGAGAAACAGCAGCAGCTACATGATTGTTCTTGTTTAGGGGGCAGTACCTCATGAACTCTGCACTCCTGAACTCTGACCACAATGCCACATATATGGATTTTTTTTTTAATTTTTATTTTTAATAGACATGATAGCTGGCAATGCAGCAGGAATAATGAGACACAAAAAATCAAGCATGTAGGTGGACTAAGTGCAGCCAAGCCCTGGGACCCCAAGGAAAAGTCTGGGTTGCCTGCAGAACTTACAGGAAAAAAGACAGTACAAATATCTGGACCGGGGGCAGGATCAAGATGCAGAATGGATTTGAACTCATCCCTAGCACATGATAAGTATTTGGCAGACCCACTGCATGGGGATTTGAACATGTAGTTCTCATTAGTGAATAAAAACAACACAGAAGATTTAAGGGGTTTTTTTGCTAACTTTTTTCAAAATTCTGAACTCACATTCACTTCAGAAAAACCATTTTAATTGTGAAATAATTTTTACATTTCCTCTAATACAATGCTCTTTAGACAGCTTAAAATTTATAAAGGTTGTAAGGCAGCCACCAGGAGATTTTTCTTGTTTTTCCACATATGAATCTCAACACTTATGTCATATATTCTACCGCTTTGGCCCAGAACATCAGGATTTGCTGCTTCCAACTCTCATTTCCTTTTGGACTGAACCTGTTTTGAAGATATCCCTCATGAAAACTCTAAGCAAGGGATAGGCAGACACACAGAGAAGTCTGCGTAAATAAGAGCATCTTCCAGTCCTTTGAAAAGAGCAAGCAGATTTTGGCAGGCAAATCGTTAGCATGGAACAACTTTGCCAGAAACCCTGCCATTGCCTGAGTTAACAGGGCCTGGAGGGAGCACCACCCAAGGAAAACTGATGGGGAGATGCTCGGAAACAATAGCATCACAAATTCCACGGGCAGAGACTAAGGAAAAACTACTTTCATTGCAATTTGGTATTTTTCAACCAGGTATATGTGGTACTTACTTGGTAGTGTAGCAAAAGTCAGTTTGTCCATGTCTACTTCTGGAAGACACATTCCAAGTACAGATCATTTTGTGTAAATTGTGCGTTACACATTTCAAATTCTGGGGATGCCCAAGAGAACCTGAAATCATATAAGAAATAGCCACAAACTGCAGGTCAAAAGTGAGCATCTGTAAAACAATTGCTATTGTTCACACCTATAGTCTTTCTTTTTCCATTTTTATTGCATGCATGTCTGACCAGAATTTTAAGACGTTTAAATGAATTGTGAGACTGATTAGACATCCAGAGACTCTCAGATTTCAAGAAGAACCTAAGATCTGGGTTTATACTCGTATGCATAACACAGGCATATGTTTCTTTCCACAATACCCTTCCTTGCCTAGCCTAACAAGCAGGCTTAGGGCCAATGGCAAAACCACAAGCTTTGATGATTAATTTAATGAGTTTTTTTGTCTCCTCCATTGTCACACATGGAGGGCAATTAATGACAGAAGGACAGTTAATGATAATGTGTGAAATTATCAAAGAGAGCTGGCATATGCAGCAAGAATGTTTCAGTGCAGACATTTACATCAACTGCATATGCAGACTATCAGTTGCATTACAGAGAATTTAACACCCAGTTTTGCACTGGTTTACAAGATGCTGCTGGGTGCTGGAAAGTAGAGACCAGGCCAGGCATTGGCTCCATCCCTAGGATGGTGTGGGGCCATGGAGGTGATGGTTTCTAAACATACATACAGTACAAAAGCAATGTAATTACAAGGTGTCAGTACAGAAGCTACAAAGAAAAAGTAATTTGTGAATTAAATTGCAATGAACTCACCTATCTCTTGGCTATATACTAAACTTCTTAAAAGTAAAACAGCTAGTGCTAAAAGGCAGTGAAGGCTTGAATTCTTCCACATTCTTCTACTGTTTGTATTCAGAACAGCAGCTTTAAGCGGGAATAAACGTCATCTTCCAACAAGCTGGTCAGTTCTAAAATTAAACACAAAAATAATAAAAAAACCCTTATAAATGCTAGAGCTGGTACTCCACAAATGCCACATTTTGTTCCATCTACTTTTCTTCTTCAGTATTTCAGTACTGTTCCCACTCCTTTTCCTTCATCTGTCAAGCAAAGCCTCTTCTCTGTACCAACAATTCCTTGATGCATACATTTTCAGTAAGACATTTCAAACATAACCTCAAGAATTACAGACACGTAAAACAAAATGGTCCACAGGCATCACTGGTACCACACCCATCTGATACCAGAACAGAACAGACAGGGCAGGGTGGTCCCCTAGAACAAGCCTCTCCAACTTAGATGAAATGTCACATTGATGAAGGGTCTTGTCTACAGAGAAAGGAAATATAAATATTTATGCATTTAAGGAGACAAGAGAGACCATCTGTTTTCTGCTTTCCTCTTCTCATTTTTCATATTGCTACTATTCAAACCTATGGGATTCCTGAGACATTGCAGAACCAGATCTGATCACCCAGGATCACTGGTTCAATCCAGCATCAAATAATANGACACAGGGAATATATTCAGTTCCATCCACACATCAGTTTTTGTTCTCAAAAGCTGCAGGAAAGCTGATCCTAAAGCTCAGTCAATTCCTGGTGCATCACTTCCCTGTTACCTGAAATCTCTGAAGACTTGAGCAGAGACATAACTCCTGTGTAGCAGGAGGCCTTCTCTCAGCAACCAACAGCAGGAGCTGGGCCATTTTCACGTTAGAACATGGCCAACCCTGCCTGTCCTGTAGAGCAGTTTCGTTCCAATTTTGTCCAGGCTCCTATTTTGAAAGGCTCCTGACCTTGTCTCTGAAATCTCTTCCAAACTATCACTGTCTAGATAACAGACTTTGTCTAAAAGCCTTTGTCTGTAATTTTGAAAGAAACATCTCTTCACTGAAGTCCCCTGTGCCACCAGGAGTATGCTCCCTCATCCTTGCAGTACAACTATGTATTTTTTAATTTTTTTTTTAAAGGAATCCTCCCTCAGGGGAGATCTGGGAATTCCTGAAACGTTCTTCTGTCCCTCACCAATCTGCACTATGTCAGGAGAAACATATCAACACTATGCTAAATAATCCAGAGCTGCTCACATGGGATTACTTGTCTTTTTTCTCTTGATCTGCAATAACCAGACTGAAGGCAAGGCCCAGACACATGAGAGACAAAAGACATGCTATGGTAAAGACCAGTGTCACATCTGGAGGGAAGAAACACCCTTAAAATTTAAAAATTATTTTAATTTCACCATGTTCTCAAGCCACCTGAAAACCTCACTAAAAACATACCAATTTAAGCTATAGTACCCCTAGACACACTTTTTTAACTATATTTTTTGTATATTCCTAATCTGTAATATCCATGCTGTGAAATTCCAAGCCTCTCAACCCTCTAAACATATTAACAGTATAGGGTTATGCAAAACCTGTTTGCATAGGTCATGCCAGGCCTATGAGATACATTCAGCAACTATATGTGTGTGTGTGTTTTAAGAAAATCTGGTTTTCTGCACCTCTTTCAGTACATAGCTGACTGACATGTCCTACTGCAGAATTTTTAAGAGTAACATCATTGCAGTGCATTACAAGAAATCCGAGTCATACCAACTTCTCCTAACTCAAGTACAGTTTTAATTTCTGATTCAGAATCAGGCACAGAAGGGAACATATGTACTCTCATGCAGGGCATGATGAGTGTCTTGTAAACCACAATCTTTCGTAAGAAGTGTAGAGTCCCTGGCTCTTGTCTTCTCATACACACTTTATAATTTGTTAAAAAGTTGGCAAATAAAAGCCTCGTGTCACATAATTAAATGCCATTAGTGGGGAGAAAAGATCCCCATTTATAGGCTTGTTTTAATTATAAAGTTACAAAATAATTGAAGTACTTTAAAAATAGGAAGTTCACTTTCTTTGGATGAAAGCTGCCTCACATCAGTTCAAGACTAAATCAAACAAGGCATGGAGGTTTTTCCTTACCCTAGAAGATATGAAAAGTATGTTATCCTCTAGGCACATGCAATCTTGAGAGTATCTCCTAAGAGTCAGGAATATTTATTTAGGACAAGAGAGCTCTACATCGTCAGAGGAAGGCAAAATCATGACCATAGCTGGCTGGAGCTCAACAGGAGCAGTTGGTACTAAGTACAAACGTCTTTACACTGCAAGCCTTTATTTTAAAAAAAAATTGTATGAAGGGGGTTAACCCATAGTCTCCACCAGACAGAGCAACTGCAACTAAACCACTTCTAACAGTTGTTCATCTTAAAGAATATTAGCAATAGCACATCCCATAACAATCTAATTTCCTTAGGCAATATATTCATGTCACTTCACTAGCACTATCATTAGTGTTCCAAATGTGCTCCACAACTATCTGTTGCTCCATTTTAAGCACATTACTTTGTCCTATCTCCAGGAGACAAAGCACAGTTTATCCTCTGCCTTGCAGCAACCTCTTACAGAGATGACGACTGATATCAGATCTCTAACAGCTTCTCCCTTAAGAGAACTCCAGGTCTTTTTTTTCACCATTTCCCAGTCTCAATTTCTAGATTTCTGATCATTCCTGGAACAAATATGCCTCTGTGAACCAAAGCTGCTGTATCCACAACTTTGAGATATCTCTGCCCTGAGGCCTGAGCATTATCAAGCACAATGAAGGAACTTTTCTGAGGCAAACCAATGCATAGTATGTGTTTACACAGCTCATGCCATATTTGCTTTCTCCCAACATTCAAGACCTTGTTGACTCAATTTCAGCGTGTGATCCAGCACCGGATACTGCATAAAGCTGCCACGTAGCTGTTTATTTAGTACTTCAGACTCCAATCTCATCCCTCAAATCGACTGCAAACCTCCTGACTTAGCGTGAGTATATTTGCACAGCAAATTCATCTCAAAGGCCTGGCCTGAAATGGTCTTTCACTTTTGAAATTTTCAAATAAGGAAAGAGCCTTCCATAAATCTATGCTAAGGAACAACACTGTGTGTGTACAGAAAAAGTATTCCCATGCAAATTCATGCCATAGTGACAGGAAAGGCATGATAGGCTTCTGTATATAATTGCCCATATTTAAGGGAAATAACTAAAAGAAGGATTCCATAATAACTGTTGGAAGGTACAGTACATGGGGATGTCCTGACTTCTGCCCAGGGCTTTATGTCATGCAGAGGAACACCCTTGTGCCTGAGGTCAGAAAGAAGAAATTTTAAATTCCCTTTTATGCAGGTAAGGTAGCAAAGGAACAGTTTGATTTGGGTTCCTTTTCACTGAAGCCAACAGTTGAAGGCCAGTATTTAGAACAGCTCAATACCCACCATGGATTTTTAAACGACTTTTAAAGATGTTTTGATGCAGACAGTGCATCTACTGGTGATCAGATAAATAAGAGAGGACATAGCACTCCAGGACAATAATCCTGGGAAAATATCTGCAGACAGCTTTGCTTCAAAACTTTGTCAGCTGTAAAGAAGGTTAAAGGTTCTGTGACAAGCTGAGAAAAGGGGAGCAGCTAAGACACAACCAGCCTCCTTAGACTTAACCTCTTAAAGGGAAAACCAGAAAATAACTGGTATGGCTGACTATGTTTGTTATTACGTATTTCTTGGCTTAACTGGTTCTGTGTATCTTTTTTTTTTTAAAGCACAGTTGACCAAATGCTCAATTCTCTTTAAAGGGGGCGAAAAAGTTTTTTTAGTCAGTTGTNAAATATCTATGAATTGAGGATTAGTTGCCACACTTTTCATAGATATGTTTGTGCTCTACAAGGAGATACCTGAAAAGAAATGGTTTAAAAGTCAGCTTATACAATGGTTTAGGCAAACTGTAAGTGGAGAATACTAGAGGAAACCATGAAACAAGTAAAACTGTATGTATTAAACATAATAGAAGAAATATTTTTGTCAATAAATTTTCTCAAAATCTTTTTTTTCTCCACAGTTAACGGTATCATCATAATTATTTACCACCAAGCAAAATACTAAAAGCTCTCAAGGAAAATTACATAGCACACCACCAAAATATTGTTGAGACTGATGAGAAGCTGCATTTTTGGCAATACTGAAAAGCCATAATCCCAAATAGTCCAGAAGAAATGCAGGTACTAAGCATGTGCCTAGATCAAACTTTATTGCTAGAAGAAAAATTACTCTGCTTAGCAGGTGGAGAAAGCTCATTTTACTTGTCTCTGCCCAAAGATACTAATTCAACCTTCAAAGTGAAAGAAAACACACTTACATCCAGATAAAAATGCATATATCAAATTACACATCCTACTTTTGCCAACAGAAAGCTTCCAAAAAAAATTCCCCTATCTGAAAAACCATGCCAGAAGTACACATTTCTGGGAAACCAAGTAAATTGCCAATGCAGCTGACAGTAAAGGCAATGAACACAGAAACAGAAGATGAACTGGCTTCCTTTAGAATAGCTTTGCTTATCCCACAGCCTTCATTTTTTGACTTTAGAGCTAGCTGAATAATAAAAAAAAAATGAAAGTAGAATTAATAAGATTTATTTGAGGGAGCTTGGCTGTTTTTCAATAGAGTACATTCTTTCACGGCCTTAAAAAATTTCCAAAGTTGAGACAAAAATCTTTAGTAATCTAAATGCAGGCTTTCCCTCTCTGTTTTATAACATGGCACCATTCCACTTTATAAAAGATTCGCAGGACATGAATCACTAAAACTCGTTTAAAAATGAAGGCTGAATCCCATTTGGGAATCTGGCTTTCCCCAGTTCTGAGGAATTAATTTAAGAATCTGCTATTTCTCTGTCTAAAAGCTGATAAAATAATTCAAGCTGCCTATCTGCATGAAATGCACTCTCCTAATCTGCAGCGGAAGAAAAGGAAACAAAGACAGGGTGTTAATATATTATTCAGTAAATGTGCAGGAGTACATAAGGCCAAATTTTCAGTCCTATGAGACATTTGTTTTGTTGGTTTTTTTCCTGTGAAGAACAAGGAGAAAAATTCCCTCCTCACTTCTGCCAAACAGCAGCATCACCTCTGAGATACTGGGAAGCCACTGCCATTATCTTGCAGCCACCTCAGCCTGCCTCTGCTCTGCATGGCGAAGTGAGAAATAAGGACACAACACACAACATAGGGATTAACACTTCAACAGTTCATCTTCCTGGTCAGAAGCACCATCTACAGAGGCAAGCCTTTCAGCAAGAAATTTTATCAACAAGAGTAAAGGTGCGCCACAGACGGAGTAAATGTTTCAACTTTCTCAGGTTCTAAGGCCAACTCGTAGCTGCACCTGCTTTCTAGTAATTCCAGTTCTTCCTTTTTTTCTGATCCCAGGACTGTTAGACACTGGAAATACAAGTAAGCAAGCTGCACACTGGGAGAGTTGTTGGATACTTCCAGGTAGCAATTAGCATGAGAACTCTCATCTGGCAAGGAGATGAGACAACAAATCCATGTACAAGTGCCACAACTCCAGGGTGATTTTACAAAATCATTTAGTACCAGTGGCACAGCACAACACACACACAGAAACTGAGACTCTTAAAGCCTGCCTTTTGTAATAAAAAAAAAATGTAGCAGAAGCAGACATCAAATAGTAATTTGATCAAATAGATAAAATTTTGAGAAGGATTTGGAAAGTAAAAGAGAACAGTCCTTCAGGTTGCTCTTGTAAACCAAAAAAACCCAACAAACAAGAATAAGACAAAGATCACTGGGAAGAAGATCCCTGCTGGAACAGATGAGCTGGAGAGAAAAAAGCATAGTGATACTGAAGAGATGGAGCAGTCAGACAGAGCAGTGGACCAAGAGGGCAGACCAAAGCAGAGACACTGTAGGAACTGATGATTTATTTTTACTGCAATTAAAAGCTAACCTATTAGATGATATTTTTTGGTTTTTCAAGAAAAATATAATTTTTTCACACTTTGTCTTTTGCTCTCACTGAATTATGTCTGTTTTCAATTAAACTGTATGTTAATTTAGAAACTCTTAGTCCTGTTGGAGTCATTGTTTCATGCACCGTTCAGCATACCCCACTTAAGAGTGGTCCCCAAGCCAGATGTTGCATTTGATGTTCCTAGCGTGAGATCTTCAGAAGAACAAAGACACTTTCAAAGGAAAATTGTGTGTCTAACTCCCAAGTTTGGAAGTCCTTGCCATATCAATTAGCCATTGAGCACATGGTTCAATACAAGCACATCCATCACTACTAGGGACACAAGGACTGCTCTCCAGATGGTAACAACAAAAACACAAACTCTTCTGAGAAACACAGTGAACTTGAATACTACCAAAAATAGACTAAATATGTTTTGGGATATCTGCAAGCCTGTTCATGATTTATTGTTGTTACATATTAGGCCAATGTTATTACAGATTACCCCTAAGACTTGTTAGACATCAGAGAAGGCACGCTAGAGAGGTCTGGATTGTAGTCCAGTAAAGGTTGACTTCACTCTGCAGCCATTTTCTCAGCAGAGTTTCTCCATCCAGATGCAGGGTTTCATCAAGCTTGTAAGGACACAGTATGCTGAGACCTCACCTCCTCATCCTGAGTGAACTGAACCTGAGCAGCGTGTTCAAAGGTTATTGCAGGGGTAAAGGGGACAGACAACGCATTATCAGATAAGTCCAACTTCCTTAGGAAGTCAGCTCAAATTAACAAGCACAGATTCTTCTCCCATAGAGATGCAGATGGAAAACACCTAATCATCTGAACAAAGAACAAAGCAATGAGGTGAAGGTTAAGGGGCACTACTAGCCAAAAGAGACCTTTTGATCTTTTAGGCTATTGTGCAGTGCAGGAGAAGGAAACAGCTCGGAGTCATTTACACACTCGCGTTTTAACCCATTCAAAAATTTTCTTGATATTTACTACAAGTGACAAAATAATATTGCATGGAGGTAAAGGATGTATTTGTGTAAATCTGATACAGCTACACATATTTCCTGATATGCCTGAATTTGGTGACCTCATGGTTGATACACTTCCTTGAATTCTTGTGCTTTTTAACACAGCATGGAATAAGCGCAGTGAGCAAAGGCACAGAAGTCTGATTTCTTTGCATATATAAAAAACACCTCTCATCATGACTGTGATGGCCACTCACTATGCCTTTTCAATACCAAATATAGGCGCAAAGCATAGAAGCAAGTGCACCGATATTTTTTTGCAGTACATAAACCAACAAACCAATGAAAACACACAGAGGTTTCCCACTTCTCCAGTGCTTACTGCAGTTTACAGACACATAACTGAAACAAAACACAAAACCATTATTCCAAAGCACATTTCAGTTTTGAGGGCTACTGTTAACCTCTGTGTAGTTCCCAGGATAGCAAGTCTTGAGAGGAAAATGTTGTTTGCCCTCAATGTCAACTGCACTTTACTCAATGTGAGGTTCAAGGGTCAGACCACACCACTCAGACTTTACAAAGAGGACTGCAGAATAAAATTGCTGTCTTTTTAAGAGTCATGTTATCTGCATAATTTTGTCACTACCAGTTCTTTTCAGCTCATATGTCCTTATGAATTAATAAACATTAAAGAATTTGACCTGATTAATAAAAGAATTTATTTTCCTTAATCCAGTGATGTCCAAAAACTTATTTTGAACTATATGACCTTTTATCTTCTTTCCGTCACAGGAAAAACCTGATTAGTTTTATAAGAGAACACTGATAATTACTGCAGTAATTCCAAGTGTGTTTTTTCTAAAACAACTGGCAACGACCCAATGGTTGGAATCCTTCATTGTTTACAATGAAACCTGTGGTATTTGAATTATTTTTAAGGTACAATGAACCAAATCCAAAGTAAGTCTGTCTTCACATGTACTAACAGCATATAAATAGATAGAATGCTGAAATGCAGCCTTCACAGCAAATAATATATTGACAAAAATGAGCAATAGTTATGCATTATCCTTTTAGAGTGAATGTAAGGAATGAGAGTCACGAGAAATAAATTGATTTTTTTTTACTAATCAAGGAAATGGGCAATTCCTGAAACTATAGATCTATATTTTCTTATAAATTTCCACTGCAGTAATCCCCCTTGAGATCTTAAAAGCTCTCATGCCCTGCTGTATTTCCAGTCCTAGTAAGTATCTGACATATCACATAAAGACATACTGCAGCATGTTATTACATGTAAACCACCCATTCCCTGGGGTGGGCAAACACTTTCCTCTCTGCTCTGTTTCCAAGTGAGCCCTGAATCCTGCCATTCCCCTTCCTTGACAAAGCAGGAAGGTCTACAATATAGTATGACACGATCAGAACAAGTCTGTCTAAATGTAATTAGTTAGCAGTCGTACTTTAATTCTTTCACATGCTGTTTTAGTTGTACCTTACTCCCCTTGAGTTTTTCACTTATGCATATACATACATATCCTCCTTTTAAGGTGTCAAAGTGTGGAAATTAATCTCAAGTACTCAGAAACACAGATACTCTACACTTGATATACATCAGAGCTGGTCTCTTTCCTAATCAATTCTCATAGACCTAGGCTATAAGAAATTAATATTAACCTTGCACTTCAAGCACATACATGGACTCACTCTTTCTACCACATGCACCCTCTCTCATGGTAGCAGTACCACTGCATTCTCTTGCTGTTCACGGCCTTCACTGGAGCCATGGACCCAAAAGTCATGCAGGCACACCTGATCTAGCTAATTAAGCTAATGCTACTCCTCCTTGTCCACTTTGCTTCTATCACAGAGGTCCCCAGGTCCCTGCAAAGGACTTATGGACCTCTTGTGGATCTTGTAGCAGATAGCAAGTTCCTCAATATAAACTGATTAATTCCAGTTATCCTTTCCATCCCTCTAACAGACTTTGATGCTGCTAAAAACATACAGTCTCATCTCAGTTCTAGTGTGCTCCTTGATAGTATCCCCTGTACAAACATGCAGCACTTCCTTAACCGCATTGTCCTAACTGAAATAAATCATCTATTGCAATGCCAAAAGCACAAGATGTAGTTGTTTTACAATTAAATTAACCCCTGACTTTCCATTTCAAATAATTTAAATGGGTTTAGGAATTTAAATTCAGTTTAGGAAGAATGCTGTCACCAAAAAAAAAAAAAAAAAAAAAAAAACAAAAAAAAAAAAAAAAAAAAAAAAAAAAAAAAAAAAAAAAAAAACAAAACCCCCCCACCCAAAACCCCCCACAAACAAACAAACAAAAAAAAAACAAACAAAAAACAACCAACCAAAACATAACATAATGTTCAAATTTTGTTTTCAATTTCTGCTAGATACTTTCAAAGAGCACTCAAACATAGACTGAGATCTCTCAGTTCACAAAAAAGAGATGCTAAAAATTCCCAAGTTTATTCAAAATAATCTAAATTAAAAGCTTACATCTTCTCTGTTGGTTGAGTTTTTTATATTAGAAAGTTTATTTTCTTGATGTAGAAAAACTAGCAGTTCTTTAGGTGTCTCATAGAGGGTCTCAGATTGGAAAATACTGCTATAAAAGTACTTTGCTTGAGCAAACTCTGCACCATTAAAATAATGCTCAGCAAAAGAAACAAAGCAATGAAGATATGAACATCTTAAAACAATACACAAGATGTCTAGGACCTGTAATTTTTATGGCTGTAAAATAAAGCAATGTTCTTCTGTAATTTCTTTTAGTACTTAGGAAAAGCAGTAAATCAAGTCCCTGCATGTAACCCACCAGCAAGTGCTGAGACAAGAGCATCTTAATGCTAATGATGCTGCACTTCATTTAAAACTGCAAGCAGCTCATACAAAATTGAGACTGTTACTAATAGGACATAGAGTGACTCAGTTCCACAAGTTTCTCCTGACGTGATTCACACATAGAATAAGAAAACAAAATAGAAATTTTCAAGGCTACATCTCACATCTTCACAATACTTCCACATGATCATCATTACAGCATCTGCTCCTTCTCCCTTGAAAGTGAGATTTGCCTTCTGAAGTTCTTTTTTTTTTTTTTTCCCTTTCTCTTCTGAAGGGTGACTATAAAAAAGGGCTGAGCAGAGGAAAAAACAACCTTGGATTTTACACACACAAATGCTTAACAGGGTTCTTCCTTCCTGCTATTATTAGTAAATCTCACAGTTTACTGCTCTCAGTATTGAGCTGGCAGATAACATACAAAAGAAGAAGAATTTCTTACTTATTAGCTTCTGACACCAATAAATTCTGTATACCTACACAGTGGAATGGAAAAATCTCTTCCTGTGGAAGGCTGTTCATCACATTTTTCATGCATTGTTGCTGATAAGTTTAACTTTTTTGTTTCACAACTCAGCAATGAAGCAGCTATTGTTTCCAAAGTGCTGAGCAAGTCCAACTGTGGGAATGAAAGACGTGCAGCAATTCTCAATGGTCTCTCTGGTGGCTGCAGATTAAGGTGCCCAGACATGGGGGAGAAAATGTGGGGGCGAGGGGAACTCGAAGTGAGCATTAACTGGAGAACTAACCTGATGCAGTAGTAACATGAATTACATTCTGCTTCAGTTTATTTTTAGTTTCTATTTCAGTATCCCACTCCTTAGGAAAAATTCTGCTCTTTGTGCATCTAAACTGGTCCATCCAGATACATGATGCACAAGGTCAAGCACAGTCTTACAAGTTTACCTGTCTAAATCTATAGACCTGCAAAACCTTTAATGTAAATTTCAACGTCTCACTTTTTGTTCTTTTATGACAACCTCTTCTAGAAAAGCTTGTGCCAGTATCACCACAAAGCAAGTCACTAGAATTCACATAGCATTATAAAAACAGCATCACCTAAAATATCTTTGGAGAGTACTGTGCTTTTCACATTTCTGCAACTTCCCATGCTAAATTGCTATTCACTAAATCTGTACAAGGACCATATAAGCAAAACACATTTAGCTGACAATGCAAATGCCTCAGGGATGTAAATATTTGACTTTAGAAAAATATATACAGAAAATATTTATAAGCCACAGCAGAAGGGCTTAAAAAGGTCAGAAGTAAGTACATATAAGTATTAGAAATGCAAGTGACAAGCATCCTTTTTTTTTTCCAAGTAAGAGAATTTAAAAAAACCCAAACAAAACAATTGACTACCCTTAAAGATGGCAAAATTAATGCACATTATTTCAAAAGAAGAAATTGACTGGAGACAGTTATTACCAACACCTGCTAAATTATTATTAAAGTGATCAGTTCATCCAATAGCTGGGTTTAGATTGCAACACCTTATTCATCTTCATTCTCAAGTCCCATGACACAAGCAAATGCTATCAGAGATCACCTGTGCCCTCTGATGAGAGGGCATTTCACATCCAGAGTGCTGTTCATGATTGCCTTACTGCAGATTTATGCAAGATAATCAGCCTCACTAACCACATATACACACATATTGCTCTTGAATTTGCAAACACACAAGTAGATGACTAATTCTGGTTTATGAATACAGGTATGCATGAACTTACGTTTGCACTGTTGGCAGGAGTCCAACTGCAGGAGCCTGTGACAGGCTCAGTCTTTAGTCTTCAGTGTGGGAAAGCTGAATGCTGAACCGGACAGTCACATGAGGTACCTGAAGTTAAAAGACTCATATATAATACATTGCTAAAATGCTATACTAGAGGATCACTCAGAAAAGATATGGAATTATAAATAGACCTTCTGTGTCTGAGTGTGTGGAGAGGAAAATTAACATTATTTTGCTGAAAGCCTGTTAGTGACCTAATTCTACGGGCAGCTATTGTGATGCTGAGTGCTCCCATTTCTGTCTGCACTAATCGCTGCCCAAATTCCAACCCGGAGTTACCTACTGATTAGCAAGCATGCATATAGCAGGGCAAAAGGATAACAGACAAGAATCCAACGTTTTCAAGGATACATTTTTCACATATTAACACTACCAGCACCACTCATTAGTTGAAATACAAGGAAGGAACTGGAAAAACCTTCAATTTTCAAACTATTAGTTATCACAGCTCAAGCAAAAATAAAAGTTCTCACAGCTTATTCTGTATGGATCAAACTACCTTACAAAAGCACTTGATCCAACAGCACAAGAGAAAAACTAGTCATTCATTAGCAGTGGAAATGGTTTCATCCAGTACAAAGTCGATTTATACACAGGATCAAATTATTACTTTGAGCAGTTTGGGTCTGAGAGATCACCTGTTGTTGCAAAGTCTAAAACAATGCAACTATTTAGTTCAGCTAGGTTACTTGGTCACAGTTCTCAATTACCTGCACAGAGAAAGTATTTAAACTTAACCCGCCACATAAGACAGGAGAGGAAATGCCACATAGTAGACCACTACTGAAAAGTGAATATTGTGAAAGTAAAACTAATTAAGTATTAGCAAAACTCTTCAAGGAAGGGGTGAACTGATTGACAAAAAAGTAAAATTGGATGCATTCCCAAAAAATTTCTAAGTATGGGCTCTCTACAAATATAGGGCTTCCTATATTAAAGCCTTTATTTCATATTACACCAACATCAGACTAGATTAGTACAAAACATGGACAGACCTCACATAAATAACTATCTTAATGGTGAAGAAATACAATATACAAGGGACAAACCACAGACTTTGAGGTAAGACTTAAAATAAGGGTCACATGACACTTCCTGGATTTACATTGAGACTGATCCTGCCATTTGAAATATGTGGCAATGCTTGGTCAAAATATACTTTCTTCCAAAAACTTCCCATCATCTTCTAAAAAGAGACAGGCCAGTTGCATTTAATTTGGAGGAGAAGGCTGTTCTATATTGGGAATTGTGACAATGCTGTTCTAGCAGATGAATTATGAGTTACGTGCCTTGAGACCTGTGCACTAAAGACTTCCCACAGCCATGACCTTTGGAAGCGTGTGGAGCAGGGGGAAGGAGGGGAAAAGGAAGAGGAACAGGTATACTCTAGGGAACAGATATTATTATCCTCACAACCACAAGAAACCCTGAGGAGTAAAAGACTTTGT
The DNA here is from genome assembly GCA_013400415.1 of Scytalopus superciliaris. Lineage (NCBI taxonomy): Eukaryota > Metazoa > Chordata > Aves > Passeriformes > Rhinocryptidae > Scytalopus > Scytalopus superciliaris. The sequence continues at coordinate 108,827 of VXBX01007112.1, forward strand.
TTGACACAAACAGACACAGTACTTCAGTTCTTGTTGTGCATAACTCAAGACAACACTGAAGTCTACAATGTAAATCACATTTTTGTTTCTTTTTTTCTCTCTCCTCTCTTTTTTTCTGCCTAGAATTAGACTCTAAAAGCTTATCTTCTTGGTTTTAGCTCCAAACTACCTGTAAAACCTCAGCGGTCAAATATCTCTTTTGCTGCAAGTGCTGAGCTTGATCCAAAACATGAATTATTGTGAAAATTAGTTGTAATTTGAATGCTTATAACTTATATTCACCTTTGGCCTTCAGAATCTGCAGAAGCTCCACCTATACTGACCCCTATAATTTTCTTCTGAAGTTCATTTGATTTAAGAAGCCTTTTTGCCCCACAGTAATATTAAAACCAATTATTTGAGAAAGATATTTTGAAGCTCTGTCCTCACTGATTTTATCATTAAAAGAGGCCATTAGATCACCCAGCTCAAGAAGGGCAAAACCATGATCTGCCATACAGAGTTACATCACATGATGAGCAGTACTGCTGTCTTGGCACAAGAGCTTCTGGATGACCATGCTAAGTCCTGTTTGGAAGGCAGAAGGGCTGCCAGGCTAAGGTGGATACCACCAAACAGCCCCAAAAAGTGCCTGCCTGGGCCAGCCCCATGCTGAGCACAGCCATGCCTCTTCCACTTGTCCAAATTTCCCTTTTATCTGGATTCTCCAAGACATGTGAGATGTGCAACTCCCAAATTATGCAAGTGATTTGAAATGCAGCTTATAAAGGTACAGAAAGCATGAATATCAGAGATGCTCACACCACCCTGATGGACTGTGGAGGTATCTTCACCCACAGTCTAAATGCTGCAGATGGGCTTGCCTTCACACTGAGAGCATCATGTTCAAGTCTGGGCTAGACAGCTTTACAGAAAGTGGCCTGGGTCACCATATGGCTCCAGAACAGCTTTTTCTGTGCTTTTGTGTCCAAAGAGCTTGAAATGAAGATAATGCAGTTTTCATGCCCAAGGGCTCAATGTGGGGGGCAGTCAAGGGCATAAAGCCAGCTGGGATAGAGCTGGCTTGCTCTGCTCACCACCCTAGCCAAGCTTGCCATAGGCCACATCCACACCATCCAGAATAAATGCTTAACTATGCTGTCTAGTCAACTGAGCATGCATTTCCTCTTGGAGGGAAATAACTGATTTACTCAGGGAGCAAATCTAGCTTAAATGTCTGGCTGAGGCCCAGAAGTGAAACACAGACAATTTCTAAGCCAGACTGACAGTGTAAACCACCTTCAACCACCCCAGTTACTTGTACTTTTATTATACCTTTAAGCAACTTGTGTAATAATGACAAAATTATGCAAGCATAAGAAGCATTCCAGCAAACTTTTCAGACAGTGTTTATCATCTAAAGAAAACACTCACATACATTGCTTTATTTAAATTCCATGATCAAGCACTACAAACTACAAGGCAACCTTAATTTGAAACTATCAATGTTCAGTCAATACTACAACACTGTGATCAGTGCAGTGTAGCTGTAGATACAAAGAAAGCACAAATATAGACCTCTATATTTGGAATACATGTATATTCCAAAAGGAAGTACTCTTGACTGATGATCAAAATGCAGTAAGCTATACTGGCAGAGAACTCCGGTATAATGTTACTCATCAAATCAGAATCATCCTCTTTCTCCCCGTGCCTCCCTCCACCCCACTCTCCACCCCCCTTAAAGTAACCAAAAAACCCAACCCCAAAGTAATTTCCTAACCAATGTTACTGTATCATTGAAAATGCTGCAACATAAAATCAACCTCAAGAAAGTGCTACTTTTGTCTACTTAAGGAAATTCCAGGAGGCTGAGGCTGGCTGAAAGGCTGTGCTTTTGGTTTTGCAGGAAACTGCCTCTGAAATGCTGGGTTTGCAGGTGAGAAAGGAGACTGCTCACTGACAACACACGGCCCAAGAGAGTGGGGAGCTGGTCCTAACACCAGGGTGGCAACAAAGATGGTCCATCCTTTGCTGTGGGATCTGCTGAGGGTCTGATTTTTGGCAGGGTAGGAAGTGAGGAAGGAGGAGGGAATTGCTACAGTGCTGTCCTTGTTTCCATGACACATGCTTTTATAACTTGTGCTCCCTGAGGTAAAAGGCATAATTTGGACTCAACAGCTGACAAGTCAGCAGTTTGCCTGTGGGATAAGGGAAAGCTGGTTCTGTTGTAGCAACAGTTGATGCCACTCCAGTGCCAGCTGCAGACAGTGCATAGAAAGGAGGGCAGACATATGCCCTTCAAAACCTTACACCCTGACCAACATTCATACCAATGGCTTAGGAGCTATTTTTAGTTTAAGCACTTTCTGCTTGCAGTGAAACCTGCTACTAGGAGTGATTCCAAGAGAGAGCAGCAGGGAAAGGCAGACAGCAGCAAAGTGGCAAAACCTCCTGCTGAGCATTTCTGGTGCTTGCAGGAGTGCAAGGACTTTACAGACACAGGGCAGGAGGGCTCCCACAGTCAGTAAATGTAGGGACTGCAAATTTTCCAGAGGAAGGATAGCAACGATCAGCAAAAAACCTAATGGTACATACAAAAAGCAGTCCCCAGATATTTTTTTCAGTGACAGATAAGACCCTCCAGACAGCATGCATTTTAATAACAATCTGTTACTTTAAAAGTCAGGAAGGAAGGAAGGGAAAGAAAGAACACAGGGAACCTCTGCATCTTCTGTATCCTAGCTCCCACTCAAGCCCTCTAAAAACAGGTAAAATACAGGTTCGTTTAGGAATTTATACAGCCCTCATCATCGCCATGCTAACAATTGGAAGAAATCTGCAAGATTCTGGAAGGTGATCCCTGGTGATATTTAAACACCTATAAACCCCAAACTTTTGATGTTTCAACTAAAAGAAACCTGTTCAAAAATCCCACATAGCTGC